>PVKM010035241.1:0-15259 GCA_004027735.1 Carollia perspicillata | reverse complement strand
CCTTCCGCGTCCAGGCTGAGTTTAGGAGGAAAATAATGACCACTGCTCCTTTTTTTAAAGGACTTGTGAGATCGAGCGGCTGGCCGGGCAGCGAAGTGTCTGTTGAATGAAGCTCGGGCGGGGAACACATGGAGTTGTCACTCACATTTACTTACACTGCCTCCTACTGAGGATTTCCTTACCTGGTTTATTGTTTCCTTTACTGTCCAAACTCCTGTTACAATCCTTAATGCTCAACCTGTGTGTTGGTTGACTTTATCAAGTAAATGCAAAACCAGACCAAACCAAAGGTAATCTGAAAATAGGTTGGTGGTCTCTAGATTGTTGAAAAAAATCTGCAGAAATGATTCTCTAGTCCTACCATTTTAAAAATAGAAAGCTTTTCAAAAGACTCAGTATGCATAGCATATGAGATAAAAAATGTACCCAATATTCAGAGACTTCTTTATGTAGTCTGTTATAGAATGGAAAAGGTAAATTATAACATGCAAAAATAGATGTCATGGAAGTGCTTGCTTAAAATTACAAATGAGCCCTGGCTGGTGTGGCTCAGTGGATTGAGCACAGGCCTGTGAACCAAAGGGTTGCTGGTTCAATTCCCAGTCAGGGCACATGCCTGGGTTGCGGGCCAGGTCCCCAGTTGGGGTCACACAAGAGGCAACCACACATTGATGTATCTATCCCTCTCTTTCTCCTTCCCTTCCCATTGCTCTAAAAATAAATAAATAAAATATTTTTTTAAATTACAAATGATTTTACTTAAATTTAAAACTGTACTTAAAAAAATACTCTCAGATGAGTTATGCCAAATTTTAAGAATGAAATGTCAAGTTATCTAGAATAATATTAGCATGCCAGTAATGAGAAAATGAATGGAGAGAGATCTGTATCTTCTTTCTAAACATACAATTGTCAAAGTATTTTTCACTATAAAAAGATGACACTGTTGGATACTGGGGGTTCTTTCAACCCATCTGAAGAAAAAGATGCAGAAAATCATCATCATTTGCAGCAAAACCAGTTAATATTTCCAAGTGGGTTTTTGAGGGGAAATTGTGTTACTCTTAATTAATATTCTCATATTGTATCAGAGGAATTTATATTTGCTGGTTTTAGAGACTACAGGGTGCTCACTGCTTGTTAAAACTTGATAGATTTCAGAAAGCCACAGAGTTTTGGACTTTGGTTGCTGTCTTGTTTCCGTGGTGTTTTCCGGGCAGAGTGATTCTAATGCTGCCCTCACTTTGCACACTGGGGATCTGCTGGTACATCAGGGCCCTCGCAGTTGATCAGCTCACTTCTCTTTGAAAGCTTCTGTCTGGAGAAGGTGTTTCCCCACTGGGTTTCCTGCTCGAGAGCTTTCTCAGGAGCCGAAGCGGTCAATGCTCTGAGGCCATTCTACTTTGCGGTGCATCCAGATTTCTTTGGCCAACACCCCAGAGAAAGGGTAAGCATTTGCTATTTTCTTAACCTTTAGCCCGCGTTTCTGTTTTAGAGTGTTTACCTTGGTCGCAGTGAAATGCAGAGGGTTCTGTAAATTTGCAGTTCTGTTACAGTGATACATAATCAGTGCTGTGACCCAGTTCGAAATATAGATACTGCCAACTGAAAACACGTTGTTTTTTATGAAGTCTGACGTTCTTTATGCAGGCAATAAAGCTTTAAATGCTTTGGAGTATTTTTCATTGTGTTTCCTATACCAGTTTTTCTATTTCGAGTCAAGTTGAGGGTGTGAAAGAATACGGAAGGCCTCTGCTGTCCCTTCGGTTGCCTCCCCCCAGGGCGCGTCCCTGGTGCGCCTCGAGAGGAAACCTCTCGGGGTCGACTCAGTTACAAAGGCCAGTGGCTTCTGACATCAGACGATGTGACACCAAGCTGAGTGCTTTGGAATTGCTTCGCTGGTTCCTTTTCCTTTCTTTCATTAACCCCGGCCCCTGATTTAACATGAAAAGGAATTTAAAACTCTTGAAAACTAGAACACCACTATATTACATTTTTCCAGATGCAGTCAGAAACAGATCCGTTCTGCTTCTTTGCTTTTGGAAAATATTCTGATTGTGATATCTGGTTGACGCTGGCTGAAGTTTTTAAATCCAACATGTGTGGAAACATGAAGCCTAGTAGTAGGCACCTGCGTTTCTTCCTCCAGCAGTGCCGTGAAACCCCAGCTGCTTTTGAGACAGACTCACTTAACAGCCACAGTTTGTGTTAAAAAGGCCAGGACATAACTTCTGTTGTTTCCTTGTTCTATTTTATGTGTCAGTAACCCTTGATAATTTTTTTCCAGAAAGTTAATGAGAATTCTCTTCAGAAATTAAGTGTCTACTTAGAAAACCTCCAGAAGCCAGGCTTCAGGTCTTTGAAACCAACTCAGCTCACATTTTATGTAAGAGAAACCGACCAAAATTCCTCTGATGGCCAGGAAACCTTCAGTACTGTCGGTACGTTTTCTGATCGCCAGTTTGTCCTTCTTAGGCCTCATGTTAAATAGGTTCGTTCAGTCTGATGGGGCCAGAATACCTTCGGATTGAAACCGTGGCCATAGGAAAATGATACCATTTAATTGATTGGTTTTCCCAGAATTAGGTTCTATTCCTGGCCGCGTGTGTTTCAGTAAGCCATTTTTTTGTGTTTAAGCTATTTTGTCTGTAAAATTGAAGTGTTCCCATTTGTCCCCTTCTATTTTAGTGCTACTCTGAATGTCAAACTATGTAACAGTTCATGTTTTTAAAAGTGCAGCTTACACTCTCTTATTCACCTTTGCTCCCTGCAAAGTGGGCAGTGTTTGCCTGGCTGTGACTTAGTGACGCCCCGTGCCATCCCCAGGGCTGTGGGGGCGGAACCTGGACCAGGACCCAGCCAGGTCTTTTAACTCCAGCCTTATGCTGTTTTTTTAAATGTAATCGTTCCTAATGTACAGCCTCTGTTTGGGCCTTTGTCACTGCTTTAGCTATCCATGAACTAGTAATACTTAAAATTAAGGGTAAATATGGTTCTGTTATTTCTCCAAATATATAGCTTTTCAGTTATCCTTGAGGAAATAACTTTATTTTTAGAATGAACTTTAAAACAACCTAAAGATTTACTAAGAGCTTTTGGTGAGTTAGACTAAAGCAGTTGGAAAATACGCAGTAGCCCTGGCCTGTGTGGCTCAGTTAGTTGGAGCGTCATCCCATAGCTGGGGGATTGCAGGTTCAATCCCTGCAGTCAGAGCACATACCTACGTTGTGGGTTCGATTCCTGGTCTGGGCAGGTACAGGAGGCAACCAACTGATGCTTCTCTCTCATATCTGTGTTTCTCTCTCACCCCCTAAAAAGGCAATTAAAAAAACAAAATGGCTTTGGGTGAGGATAAAAAAGGGACAAAAAAGAAAATACACAAAAATTTTTTTTAAAACAAACTATTTTTAAAGACTTTATTTACTTATATTTAGAGGCGAAGGGAAGGAGAGAGGGAGAGAAATATCAATGTGTGGTTGCCTCTCGTGTGTCCCCTGCTGGGAACTGGCCCGCAACCCAGGCATGTGCCCTGACTGGGAACCGAACCTCGATCCTTCGGTTCGCAGGCCCGCGCTCAATCCACTGAGCTGCACCAGCCAGGGCTAAAACAAACTATTAATGAAAGCCAAATGTTGGTAGGCCTTTTAAGATCTCAAATCTATCTCTAGCTCTTCCAGCGACTAGCTGTGTGACCTTCACTATTAACATGAAAGACGTGAAGCACTGTGTGCGAGCACTGACGCTCTAACTCGTCCCTCGTGCTTGGAGGGCGGGACGGGGAGCCTGGTCTGAAAAGTACTTGAACAGGGTGTGACGTCTAGGGCAGCGCCCCACCCAGTCTCTCCAGGGACTCGAGTTTGGTAGCACGTCTTCTCCTACCTCTCCCCCTCCCGTGCCTGGCTGTGGGCAATCAGGAACCGCAAGGTCCTCTCCCTGGCTGTTTCCCCAGCTCCGTCCGATTTGGAGTTTTATTTAAAATAGACCCTGTTCTTCAGTATTCAGAGGCAAAACGCCAGCTCATAATCCCGTTGGGAAGGAAAGGAACAGCTCTACTGGAGAAGGCTGTAAACACTCAGAGTGTCCATTAGGAGTAACCGTCTGTATCACTAAGTGACACAGTTCTGTGTGCGAGTGTAAGTGATCGCGGTGGCCGTACTGGTCTTGGCCCTGAGAATCGTGTGAGCAGCCGAGGTGCTGTCATTCGCCGGGGTAAGGCCAGAGACGCGTAAGTACCGTAAAACAGACCGATGTTTCTGTTACACTCAGGGTCAAGGTTAGGCTAGGGGTTGAAAAAAAATCCTACTTACGCAGGATTTTATGATTTCTCCATTGCAGACAGATTTATACAGGCAAAGTAAACCCTTCACAATTTTTAAAGTGAAAATATCACCAGTCTGTTCCTATTTTTGTGTCTGGGAGACCTGAGCTTGCTTCTACAGCTGCAGCTGCCGCTGCCTACCGCATCCGCCGGCTTTGTCTGAAATGCTGAGCACACGCGCAGTTCCAGAATAAAGCAGGTTTCTTCGTGCGGGAAGGGACAAACAGGAGAACTTGGAAAGTTTCACACAGCAGAGGAAGCGTAGAGCTGGCGCGAGGAATTCCTAGTCGAATGCTTCGATCCATGCACTTCGTTTTCTATTAATTCTTCCTTTAAAATACCGTCAATCATTGCCTTTGCCTTTATGACAACGATGGGCACTCTTGACAGAGATTTAAAACATTTTTACCTGATTATAAAATTAAGATCAAGTTCTTTCTACATTTTTATTTTTAGAATATTAGAAGTTATCAGTCACCTTTTTATTGATAATTGGGATGGTAGTAAAGTAAAATGTTTACTAGCGATATTGATTACTGAAATTAAAGACTTGAGTCATTTCTTCATCCCAGTTTTTGGTGGTCTACGAGGAACTTTACTATAATAAATTTTAAAACAAGCTAAAGATTTACTAAGAGCTTTCTGTGCATTTGTGCAGAAGTAAATCATTTGTAGTCAGCTGTGTCTGAGTAAAAACAGAAATTCTCTCCTTCAGTTAATGTGAAACCAAACCCTTCACTAAACAAAAATAGATTTTAGAACAACGTAAACTGGAAATGGGAGAAAACATACAGCATACATGGCAGGAAGGTAAAGTTAATATATAAAAAGTTCTTAGAAATCAAAAAGAAAACAGAGTAGCTCTGTTGCAAAAATGGGCAAAGACAGTGACTAAACACTTCAGGAAATGATGCATATAAATAGCTAATAAACACATGAAGTATCTTCCTTTAGTAATCAAATGCAAACTAAATTAACTGGGTGCTGTTTTCCGACGAAGAGTATGTGCCCTCTGACACAGGCACTCCTCACTGCAGAGCAGCCCTTACAATGGATTACATACCTGATGGAATTGACAAGACAGAAACGGAGATTTATTTCTTGACTTAGCTCTTCTAAAAACAAACTATCTCTTCCTAACTCAAATGCAGGAATTTGGATTTTCCTCTCCTCTTTCACTGAATTAGGGTCATGGCTGTATTCCTCACTTTAGCATCGAATAATTAAACTAAAAAAATCCTTCTTAGTTTGCATGTTCTGAATTCCCTTAGTGCGTATGGCAAGAGAATACGTATCCCTAAGAATGATTTAAATTGTGATATCTGTCATCATTGGCAAAGACAAGAAAATACATTTCAGCTTTTCACGGAATATGAAAGATTAAATACAACTTTTATGCCCATCAATTTTGAAGTGTTCGGTAACTCATGCTACCTTCGTTATGTGGACCAGTGTGTAGCTACTGCGAAGAAGGAGGTTGCCGTAACCGTATAGACGTGGAAGGTCACCAAGGCTGCGTGACAGTTCCCATGGCGGGGGTGTGTTTGTGTGAACACATCTGCACACTCACGGGCACACAGAAAGTGTCTGGAGCGGGGCTAAGAGAACTCCCTGCAGTGACGTGAGCGCTCTGTGTCGGCACTAATACATCTCCCTGATTTCACAGTGAGGATGCATGACATAATGCTGATACAGTTTTCAAAACCAATTACAATACTTTTTTAAAAAGAAAAAACATGTTGCAGTGGGAAAACTATTTGAGTTGGTGCCAGCTTAGATTTAAGCCCGTGCTGCAGCCTTTCCAGCCTCGAGTCTTTGTTCCTATTTGGAAGGAGAGAGAACAGTGGTGCGGTTGGTGGGAGCGATGGTTGGAAAGTTATGTAATTTAAGCACCACTCCAATAAAGGAGGGGAAAAACACCAAACAGAGGATTTCCTGTTGATGGCTTAACAAGTTAGATGACGAACCTTAGCCCGATGACTACCCAGTGTCAGAATCAGACTGTGAAGCACAACCAAACAGTGAGGGAATTTTAAATCACTCCGGAAATACTGAGTTACGGGCCAGTTGGGTGGGCGCGGGCGAGGATGAGCCCTTTCTGTCACAGAGCAAACTCTAGACGGGTTTCTGCCACCGCTGAGACTAGGCTGTCTGGCTCCTCTCGTCTTCGGAACCAGCCATGGGGAGCCCCCCCCCCCCACAGTCTCCCTCCTCCTCCTCCTTCTTAGAAAGCACCTTTAGGGGACCCTTGCTCGTGTGAGAGTGTTACCATCTCTTAGACCACAGACACCAAATTTATGGGCAGCGTTGAAATGCTCCGAGTCCCCTTCTGGGGTTGGGGGGAGCCGGGTCCAGTCACTGGTGCCAGACTAGTAAAGGGAACTGGCCCAGGGACTGATGGAGGGGAAGATGGCGCTGGCGTAGATCTGGAGAAGGGGAGTAGTGTTCCATCGACAGGTGGATGGGTGTGAATCAGTAATGGAATGTTTTAGAAGGTTTTGATTTTATAAATTTTGTCTGAAAAAATTTTAAATAAAGCAAATAATGAACCGTCTTCATTGTTTGGGGGAATTATATTCTCTAGGATTTCGAGCAGTCAAATTTACTTTGCACACCAGAGATCTGCTAAGCACAGTGTTATATATTCTCAACTCCTGCAGTTTGTCAGTTGAACATGTCCAAAGCTTGAATAGCAGTGCGCATCCCCAGCCTCTCAAAGAGGCGAAAAGGGTGCCTGACAGGCCCATCAAATGGGACAAGTCTTACTACTCCTTTACTGGATTCAAGGACCCGGATGAAGACCTGGAACAAGTCTCGAGAGCGGAAACCACCCTAACGTATGTACCAGTTCGAACTTAATTAAACGCATTTGAAGTTCGTATTTAAAATTAAAGTCAGATTTCTTTGGGAAAAGTAATCCTGTCAGTACAGTTAACACAGTAATTATGTGAAAAAGATGTTTCGTGTTTCTTAAATTTGGCAGAATACTTCCAATTACATTAAATTTTTTATCTTCTCATACCAAACACATTCAGGAGATCATTTTAAGTTTTTTAAATTCTACCCTCAAGTTACCCCTAGCACATGAAGAGAGAACATATCTAAGTATTTTTAATGTAAGCTTCTTCATGTGGTGAGCATTTTCAGTTTCTGTGAAGAGTTCAGTAGTAACGGCCTTTGCCGTAATAATCAGTGCGTAGTAAAAATACGTGGTCTCAACATTTAAAACACTGTGTGGAACAGATTGATAAAAATTTTGATGATAGAAACCACATACAAACATTTCCCTGTCGTTTGTCTTGTCTGTAATTAATTGTCTGTAGTGTATTCTGAGTAAATCCTTGCACTCTGTGAACACTAGCCACCTGGTCTGTCCCTGCAGTTGCCCCAACAGAGTCTGTGGCTCACCGGGGACCCTCGCCCACTGCAGCGTGGTCAGTGCCCCTCGGCTACCCACTGGCAGAGCCCGCGCTTTGTGGGTTGTCTGCGCTGCCGCAGGAATGCCTCCCCTGATGTCTGGCTGCACCCCAAATGAGGCCAAGGGGTGGCTGCAGCCGAGTCGGGAGGTTTAGGATTTCTGCAACACGGCCAGCACTTGGCGGCCACCGTGGTCATTTTGGCCGTATGCTGTTTAAGCTTTTATTTGTATTCTTTTATTGCTTAACTCATCTTCATTATGCATGTAGGCTACAGAAGAGGAAGGCACACATGCTGAATTACACATTTCAGAAATAGCGTTAAAATAGTTCTGCAAATTTACACCCAACTGCTCTTTACGTGATTTGTAAATTGCATGCACCTGATCAAAATTTATTCTTGAAAGCTTGTTAAGGTATTTCTAATATTTCAGGGCATAATGTGAGAAAATATAACAACAGTATTATTTAGTGTGGACTTTTAATTTTTTAAATAATTTTCTTTTTGAGAAATGTAAGCTGAAATGCTCTTATTATTGTGAAATAAAACACAAAAATTTTGAAAATCAGTTGGGTTTTTTAAGACACAAAATAAGCCCTGGCTGATGTGGCTCAGTGGATTGAGCGTGGGCCTGCGAGCCAAACAACCACGGTTCAATTCCCAGTCAGGGCACATGCCTGGGTTGCAGGCCAGTTCCCAGCAGGGGACCCACGAGAGGCAACCATACATTGATGTTTCTCTCCCTCTCTCTTTCCCTTCCCCTCTAAAAATAAAATGAATAAAATCTTAAAAAAAAAAAATAGAAGATTTATCAAAAGCTCAGTTTAATCTGTTTTCCTAATACATCTGGTAATTACATTCCAATCTATATTTTTTAATGTGCTGTGTAATTGTGAATTTCTCAGCAAATTGTTCTTTATCTTCAAAATTATTTTACTATATACTATATAAAAAGGATATAATGAAAATGTTACTAGGAATTTTTTAAATTATATACTATAATAAAAGGAATTTACCAGTCTTTAAAAAATTAGTAAATGCTACTCTGTGTTATAAATTTTAGTATTTCCTTATTTTGGAAATATTCTCTGATTACCAAATAATATAACAAAAACTATTTTAATAATATAAAATTGAATTTGGAGCCAACAAGCTTCATTTGTGTCTAAACAAAATAATCCCGTATGTTCTGCCTTTCCCACCGAACTATAGAAAACCACTGAAATGCTATTCTGTTAGCTACTACCAGTTGATATGAGACTTCCATTTTTTCTATTTGAATTTTGCTCAAGTAGTTACATTTCACCTTCAGTGCCGTAAGTTCTGAATCCATCTTGGTGTCCACAGAAGGCCACACTGGACAACTGCCCATTGGAACTATGTCTGTAGAATGTTTGGGAGCTCACAATTCACCTCATACGTGCATTTGCTTTTCCCCATGATTATAAGCTGTCAGTGTTTTTCAAATTGCAAATCATAACACACTTTATTGACATGGGGCCAGCAAAGTCATTTTGCTTTGTTCCTGTTTAAAATTTCTTGAATATAGGTTGTCAGAAGTTTAAATACTGTTTTCAGAACACTTGTTTCTGTTATATTTCTGTATATAAGTCAGTGTGTGTGGGTGTGCACTGAGTCGCCATTTAAAACACTCCTGACCGTGGGTCCCCATCACAGAAGCCCCGTCTGGTGGTGCTGGCCACACGGAAGGGGCAGTCGGTCCTGAGGCAGGAACTCGCAGTGGCTGCTCTGTGGGCTCTAGCTGGGTGGACCCCAGTTCCTTCCTTTATTTTAATCTGGCTTGGGAGTGCCCGGAGCTCTCAACGTGTGTCCCTCGTCTCTGTCCAGGTGGCTTCCTTCAGCAGACCTCAGCAGTCTCCTCTCTGTACCACCGACTCCCCAACGCCGCCTGCCTCCGGCAGGCTGCTGTGTCTACTGCCTTCGTGTAGACACACTTAGTCCCTGCCACCTCCACTCCTTGCCCTCAGCCCAATGCCCAGCTGAGGCCTCATCTCAGCCACTTCCGTCTGCACTTTATTTTTTACTTATAATTTGGGAAGGGTTCGACTGGAGTCTAACATGGGGCTACTTTGAAGGAATGCGTGTGTCTGTTAACAGCAGGCATGTTCGCACCGCATCGCACACGTGTGTCTGCTTCCTTCTCTCTAGGTCCTGGTTAGACAGCAACGGGAAACGTGCGGTCGCAAAGCTGGAGAGCAGTCTGCCCCTCAGGAAAGAGCTGGAGCGTTTGAGCGGCGAACTGTCCCGTCAGCTGCAGCTCGCAGACATCAGGTGCCGCAGGGGACCTGGTGACAGGGTGGGGTGGGCACGCGTTACCGGGGGCCGCGGGCTCCAGCAGTGAAATGTTTGCCGCTCGTGCTTGAATTATCCAGATGACCAAATATCCTTCCGTTATCTTTCTGCGGAAGTAATCAGGTATTCATGTGCGTAAGAAAACTACTGCCGAGTTCTTGTTTAAAATAGTGAAGTAAGGTTTAGATACCGGTGCAGCTGTAGCTGGATGAACGTTTTTACGTAATGAGTTTGTAAGAGAAATGCCCTTTTTCACGTGCTCATAATATGAAAAAATTATTATTCCTTCATCATGTGAGGTTGGTATTCGAGTTTAAAACAGGAGAGGAGAGAGAAAATGAATGTCGTATTGTTGGTTCCGTGTACATGAAAATAACTTTCTAGTAGAAGTTTTAAAAGGTTTGCCAAGGCACACTGGGATTAGTAAAATGAAAGGATTTCTCAAACAGAAAAAGAAATAAACTTTATCGTACGATCCGGTGGAGAAATTCCTTGGCTTTAACTCCCACTGCAGCAAATGTTGACGGGCGTCACCCCCACACACGAAGGCCCGCTGGGGTTCGCGGGGTCTGGGAGCGCAGCCGGGCCCGGAGACCGAAGCGTTGGGGGCCCGTGGACGGGACTGCTTCCCCGCTTCCTGGAAGACCAGCCAAGTCTCCCACAAACAGAGGCCTTGTGACCAGTGCCAGGGTTTCGAATGCCAGACAGCCGGTGTGAAAGACCGTTCATTAGTAAGAATAGCACTTAGCAGCTTCATCACGATGTTCATTCTTTATACCTAAGATGTTCACGATGTTCAAAATTATATCTAAGTTTTCCAATTGTGGGTTAAAGGAAAAAGAATTCAAGCCAATTTCATTGTATCACAAACGGCGTTCCTCAGACTCAGTGTTCAGCTGAAGGAGGAACCGACGTTTTTCCAGAGCGCCTTACTGCTTCTCCTACACGCACCTCTGACGTAGACCACGGGGCGAGGTCAGGGCCGCACTTGCACGTGTGAAAGAGAGACCGTAGGAAGGCCAGAAGCAACTAGCTCAAGGTCGCTAGCTAGTACCTGCCAGAGTAGGATTCAAAGGTGGGTTTCCTCCCGCTGCAAGAGACCGGTCCTCCTTGTGTTTACAGAGCGGCACCACTGTGACATCACGTGAACGTCAGGTTCCACTTTGTCACTAAGATCCGACGTTCACGTGTAAAAGGAGCAGACTACGTGGTGTCATAAAAATCACTTTCTCAACAATAAGAAAAAAGGATCTGATAAACCTACCTGGAATTCCTAATTGGAACTTAAATCGAAAGCCAAATTATCACTATTGAACAGTGTGGAGGAAAAAAGTCTTTTCAGAGTGTTTCCCATTTCATCTTATTTTAAAATAGAAACGGACTTGCTTGTTTAAAATCTTTAGATACCTGAACGTGGGTAGTAATATTTCTACCAAGTAAACAATCCATTTTCCATTTGGTCGCGTCTTGAAGACGGAGCTAGTTTGGAAACGTAGGCACACTCGAGCATTCGGGGTGAGCGTGCGCCCCCTCCGGGGTGCCCGGTGCTGATGTGCCGCCGTGCTCTCTGTCGGACCAGGTGGCAGCGGAGCTGGGGCGTCGCCCACCGCTGCAGCCAGCTGCAGAGCTTGGGCCGCTTGGCACAGCAGAACCTGGAAGCACTTAAAAATGCAAAAGGTAAGCAAGTTCCCTTTTCCTTTAAAATATTACTTAGCTGCTCTACGCATCTCTAAGTGTAGAGGAAGACTAAGTGTTAGAAGTCTTTGCAGAAGTGACTTTATCGCAGCTGAATTTTTAAATCCATTCTCTTGAACAAATCAGCAACGTGACATTGCCCTTTAGACTCCTACTGAATTTAGCCCTGAACTTACACCCTAAACGTGAGTGACTTTGCCCAGCGCTGACAGGAGGAGGCGGCCCTGGCCGTGACCCAGAGTCTGTGCTTCCCCCTCAGGACGCACGGTGATATTTACAGACCGCTCCGGGGTCAGCGCAGTGGGCCATGTGATGCTGGGGACGATGGACGTCCACCACCACTGGACCAAGGTAAGGAGGAGCTCAGATGCGGAAAACCTCATTTGCCATCGACGTACTTTCATTTCAAACTGTGTTGTTATGTCAGTGAAATAAAGTTTCTAATCATAGTTGCAGGTCTTTTCAGATCAGATGCTTAATATCATGTAATCAAAATACTAGTTAGAAGACTGGATTTCTAAGTCAGTTTTTACTTAGAAATTTTATGGTCTTTCCCGAAACATCTCCTAAAGTCCTGCATCTGTCATTTTGATCTTATCAGTTTTCTTGTGGCATCATTGACATACAACAAACCGTGCATATATAGTGTGTAATTTGATGGGATTTGACATATGTAAGTATCTGTGAAACTGTTACCACAGCCAAGATAGTGAGCATGTCCATCACCCACAAAAGTGTGCGCCTGGCCTCTGTGAACCCTCTCCGTCCCAGCACACCTCCCAACCAGCACTGGGCTGCTTCTGCCACTGTAGGTGGCTTGCATCTCTAGAGTCGTATATAGTTGGAATCACAGAGTACATGATTTTGGGGGTGGGGGTGGTCTGGTTTCTTTCACTTAACATAACCCTGTTGAGGTTCATCCACGCCGTTGTGTGCAGCGAGAAAATGACACCTTTTTATTGCCAGGTGGTACTTCCTCGTATGGATATTCCGCTGTTTGTTTATCCGCTCACCTGTCGACAGACATCAGGTTGTATCAGGTTTTAGCTGTTAGGAATAAAGCTCCTGTGAACATTATCTACAGATGTGTCTCTGGACATCTGTTCCCCTCCCTCCTGGATAAATGCCCAAAGGAGGAACGGCTGAGTGTGCCCGGGCAGTTGAACCGGGGAAGCACTGCTGGCCCTTGCACGGCCCCTTTCTCGTCTGAGCCGCTGTAGCGAGCGTGCGGGACCGTCCCCTCGTGGGTTTGATGGGTGTCTCGCTAGTGACAGGTGATGGGGAGCATCTCTCCGTGTGCTTGTTTGACACCCGCACACCATCTTTGTGAAGCGTCTATGCAGATCAAACGTTTAGCAGAAAGTGTCTACAAACCGCGTATCTGACGAAGTCGTTGTATCTAAATATGTGAAGAACTCTCAAAACTCAACAGAGAAAGAAGAAAGAATCCAACTAGAAAATGGGCAGAAGACACGAACACGTGTCACGGAAGAGGACAGGCAGGTGCCACATAAGCACATGCCAAAGCCGATGAGCCCTGGGGACGTGCAGGTTAAAGCTGCGACGAGCTGTCGCTGCACCCCTCGTGGTGGCTGGCGTGAAAAGTGACGCCTCCGCCAAATGCTCGTGAGGATGCGGGAAGCGGCCTCCCTCCGTCACTGCTGGCAGGAGCGTAGAAACCGGGCACTCTCCCTGGGAGAGAGCGTGGCAGCTGCTTACACCTTCAGCACGGGCTTCCCACTGGGCCCAGCCACGGCGCCTTTGGACATTCACACTGGAGAAACGAACAGTTACGTTCACACAGAAACCTGCACGCAGATGGTCGCGATAGCCAACAACCAGAGGAAAACCCTGATGCCCCGCGGTGTTCGCGCGGGTGAACAAAGCGCCGCACGTCCACGTGACGGACTGCTGCTCGGCAAGGAGGGGCCGCCCTGCTGACCACCGGGCTGCGTGGGAAAGCCCGCCTTGAAGGGCCGCGTGCTGCGCGTTTCCATGTCTGAGAGTCTTCAATAACAAAATGAGAGAAAGAGCAGGTCCGTGGTCGCCAGGAGTCGAGGAGTGTCCGCAACTACGCGCGTGCAGCACGAGGGACCCTGCGGTGGGACTCCTCGGTGTCTCCTCTGGGCCTGTGCCACCTGAAACGGCACGCAGTTACGCGCACAGTGAGTGCCAGTGAAACTGGGGACACCTGCCGAGGTCAGTGGCTGTGTCACTTCAGTTTCCTGGTTGTGACAGGGTACCCAGTTCCCCGGGATGCCACCCTGGGGGGAGCAGGGTGAGAGATCTGTGAGTCTACCGTGAGCTCCAAATAAGAAGTTTTCACAACGTAGTTACCATCTGTAAACAGCCCCTTCAGAACGAAATTGAAAAAGTAGTCAGTGAAGTTATTTCTCACAAAGCGTTAGAAGCACATTACAAATCATTTGTAGGAATTTTATACTGCCGTTGCTTTTACTGCAGCGGAGCGTTCGATGCCTTTCCACTGCCCTGGAAGCTGCACGACCACAGCTCTCTGTCCGAAATCTAAGGCCTGGACGGGGCGCACAGGGACGCCCCGACCTCGCGCCGGCTGCCTCTGCAGCGTCTGCCCACCTGCAGGCAGCCGGGGTCCGGCCACACCAGACTCCCCGTGTGCGAGCGAGCCGCCCCATTCGTGGGTCCGTGCCTGCCCAGGTCCTTCTGACGCCCTAGCACACCCCGTACGCTTCCAGCCTTCCCTCAGTCCCGTCTCTCCTGGCCGATGGGCCATCGGACTTCCTCAGAAACCCCTGCTCCACCCTCCTGTGTCCGTTCACCCTGCTGAGGCAAGTCATGTGCTGAATTCAGATTGTTATGTTTTGTCCTTGTCCCCCGACCATGAGCCCTGGCCAGCAGGGACAAACTCAAAATCTGAGCGCTCCAGGGGCCCGCTTTACTGCCTAAGTACGTAGCAGGTGCTCAGTGATGTTTATTGAGTTTAGTTTAATGCAGGTGTATTAAAGTAAATTCTGAAGAAATGGACTTGGAGTCGAAATAAAACCTTTATCATACGACTTAATCACTGTAAGCCACAGGTGGCAAACACAAGGCCCGAGGGCCGAATCCGGCCCCCCACCTGGTTCTGTCCGGCCCGGCACCTGGTTTCTACCCGGCGGCAGCGCTGGGCTCCTGGCCCCTGGTTAAGGAGCAGTTACATGTATACGGTCCTAACGTTACATTCGGCCCTTTGAAGGCAACTGCCAGGCTGATGTGGCCCCCCGTGAACATGAGTTTGACAGCCCTGCCCTAGACCAAGTTGAGATTCTTCCTAAGTACCTAGTAGTATGTAGGGTTTATTCTTATTTGGAACGTATTTCCTTTTTTCTGCAATGTTTTCCTATCTAAAAATTCCTAAGATTCTACTGTGGTTCGTTTTGAATATTAATATTGCCGGCATTACATTAAATTTCGTGGTTATTGCTTACTTGAACTTTCCTTCTAGGAAAAGAATTACCTTGTTAAAATATCTCAATACCATTTTTCTGGAAACCTAAA
>PVKM010035240.1:0-15219 GCA_004027735.1 Carollia perspicillata | reverse complement strand
CTCTATGACCTCAGTTCTCAAGCCCCTTTCTTCTATCTGGTTCTTCTGATCAAAACGCCCTGAGCTTTACATGAGCTCTGACCCCTTAGCTCCCTCTCCCTTTCTAAGATTTCCCACAAGCTAAACAATAAAAAAGGCAAAGATTTTGGTGGAAGGTCACTCTGTCTTTCAGTAGGCCTGCTGCTAGGTCACCACTTTGGCTGATGACTAATCAGGTGGCCCACGTGCATCAGTGTCCAGAACTGGCCTCACTTCTGAGCCTGTCTTACCAAAGACAGATATCACTTCTATTTTTTTTATCCTTACCCAAGGATATTTTTTTTCATTGCTTTTAGAGAGAGAGGAAGGGAGAGAGAGAAACAACCATTGGTTGCCTCCTGTACATGCCTGGACTGGGAATCATGCTTCTGGACCAGGAATTGAGGATCGAGGAACAAACCCACAACTTACATATGCACTCTGACCAAGAATCAAACCCACAATCTTTCACTAATTGGATGATGCCACAACCAACTGAGCCACATCGGCCAAGGCTCACTTCTATTGTCCAAGGACCCAGATAGCCATGAGATTCACATCTCAGAGAACCTATCTTTTAACAGATGGACGTAACAGACCTGCATTAGACCTGCCCCACAAAGTAAGGACATCAAACCTGAGGAGGATGGCAGGGAAACCTTTGCTTCCATCACACACCCTGTGGGGAAAGGAAGTGCCAGGAGGAAGAATATGGGCGAGGCCACAGAGGCGTACCTGGCTGAGCTGCTCCTTAGGGCAGTGGTCTAGAGTGACAGGGAGAGCACTGAACCAGGGGTCGGGTGTCTCAGAGCCTAGCTTTACCCTGCAAAAGGCTTTGTGCTTGCTCTGGGACAAGATGCCCACACCTCCCCTCCCCAGCCTGGGCTTCAGTGTCCCTACCTGAAAAATGAGGCAGAGGATCAGCTTATGGCCTTCCCAACAGTAACAGCCTTGGATTCTACACTTGGGCAGTTCTCAGCAGCAGAATCATCAGGAGTCCAGCCACAGAAGGCCACAGACATCACTGACCGGCAGCTCGGTGCCTCCACACAGCCACCCACCCTGCTGCCCCCTCCAGCAGTTGGGCTGTTGGCAGCTCACCAGAGTGGAGATGCTTTTCCCTTGTAACTACTTCCCAGCACTTGCACTCTGACACACCTCTTTCTGAGCTGGGCCTGAGGAAGCTGGGCTCCAGAAGGCTGTATGTGCTAGAGGCTGGCCCACAGAGAAGGTGTGTGGAGGTGAGGGGATGACGGGGAGGGCTCTGGCAATACTCACCGCAGGCCCAGGGAAGGGCGCATGGTCACAGTTTTCCTGCCAGGACTGGTTGAGGCTCTGGGCAAACTCTTGGAAGAAAGCATGTGATTGATTGAAAATGGAAAATCCCAGGATATTGACACGATCATCCACGAGGCTGTCCATCCTCTGGAGCGAGAACTCCTGGAAAGGCCGGGCAGTCAGAAACAGAGCAGAGTTAGGAAGGGAAGATGGGGCCTAGGCTTCGGTGGCACCCAGCTTGGGGTCTCATTCCAGTCAAATCAACACTAATTGTCAGGTGCTCTGCTAGGCACGGAGGGTCCCAAAACAACTACCAGTTGTTCTTCTGAGAGCACACAGTTGTTGGGAGAAGGGGGAAAGAGCAAGAAAAATAAGCAGAATGATCTCCAAGAAAGGTATGTGTAAGACTCACTAGATGAAGAGAAAAAGAAAACAGTAATGTGCCTGACTGGGGTGTGAACATCAAGCTGTCTTGAAGGACGCATAGGCATTTTCTGGGCAAACACCGTGAATGGGCAAAGTCTATTCCAGACAGAAGTGATCATGGGTATAAAGGCGCAGAGGGGAGAAACTGTGTGGCTTTTTCAGCTAATTGCCCACAGTGTACTTTGATAGAAGCATCACTTCACAAAGTGTAGTCCACAGGACACCTGACATCAGATTCTCCTGGGGGCCTTTTGAAACAGTGACGACAGTTGCTGTACCCTGCCTAACACCAGCTGAATCTGAGGCTCTGGGGCCGAAGCCAGGAGTCTGCATTTCCAGCAGATCCCAAGGCCTTATGGACACACACCAAAGTTTGGGATTGACTGGGTTAGCACATAGGAGGCATACAGGTGGGCGTGGCAAGAAATGAAACTGGACAGGTTGGCAGGGCCAGAGCAGTGGGCTAGGGAGCTGGCACTTGCTCCTGTGTGCGATGGGACTTGAGGGGACTCTTCGCAGAGAAGACTCTCAGTCTGAAGCTCTGAAGATAGCGTTCATTTAGTATTATTTTTTCATTCGTGTAACAAATACTTAAGTGCTTGTGCACCAGACACAGATACAAAAGATAGGAACAGGAAGCACAATTCCTGTTCCTGAGGAGCTTACAGGGTACTAAGGAGACAGACTGTAAAGATACAAACAAATCCACATAATTTCAGATATCTATGGTGGGTAAGAGTGGGGACTGCTGCTTTTGACGAGGCAGTTGGAGAAATCCCATATGGGACAGTGACAATTAGAAGCTCAGGGGAATTCTCCCAGAACCCAGGGTCCTCATCCAATCACCTGGCCCGAGCTGAGTTTTACCTCAGCAAGCTAAGTCCTACAGGCACGAGTCCCACTGAAGCCAGTCCGTGTCATAGGGAGAAGACTAGCTGTCCTCAGATGGGCCTGAACATGGAGCCCTGGACTCCCAGGGTCCCTCTTGGCCCTCTTCAGGAAAACCAGGCAGGGGGGTGTGGATTATTCAGTTCATCAACCCACACTCCTAGAATAATGCCTTCTGAAGTGGGTCAGACCAGTGTGGTGATAGCCAGAGGGAAAGGGGGTGGGGATAGGTAGAGGTGGCCAAAGGTGGGGGATGGGGACAGAAAAAACTTAGCTTGGGGCAATGGACGCACGATGCAGTGTGCAGATGGTGTTTTATTGAGTTGTGTACTTGAAACCTCTATGTTTTTGTGAGCCAATGTCACCCCAATAAATTCAAGTAAAATTAAAAAATGTAGGTCAGGTCATCTTTGTACACTGAAATCACATTCATCACACATTTGCTTTGAGTGCCTCACACACAGCTTTGGAACCTGTGGACACAGGGTAGTTCCAGACTCTGGAACTAACCCATCCACCACTCAGCTGATATGACAGATGGCAGGTGCCTTGGGCTTACTTCCTGGCTGGCCAGAAACACTGCCTTCCTTCAGGTGGTCTCCTTTCTGAAGATGTAGCTCCTGCAGGCCTCTGGCGTATCCTCTGCTTTCTCACTTGTATCTGCAGCCAGCCACTGCTGAGGCTGCAGGCCCAGGGCCCAAGACCCCCTACTCAGAGTCCAGCCTCACTAGCTGCAGCTTGCAGACTGGAGTTATCAAGTTTCCTTTGAAGACACCAACCCCTGACACTGTGAAGTCAGATGATGATTAATTCTAATTTGGATCCTGCCACATTCCTATTGGGAGAACAAGAACATACCAGAGAACGTCTGATTCATAAGCTGATATTGTCCTGTCTCTCTCACAAGGCAGCTGCCCACGTGCTGCGTGGTATCAATAGGCACGAGGAGGCAGATGGCTAACGAGAAGGGATGCACAAGCCAGGCTGCTGTCTGCCAACCAAGGGGCCTCACTGGCTTTAGCCGGTATGGGGGGAGCTGGAGGATGTCCCCTCTCCCTTGTCTTCCTGTCACTGTGGGCAGCCCACCACCTTCCTCTGTCCTTTCCCCACACACACAGCCTGGTAGAAGGCAGTCTTTCAATTATGCTCTGATGTCTTGGATGTCTGCAGACTCACAGTGGCAGCTGGGGCACATAGTGGATAAGGGCTTTGGTGCTCAAATCCAGGTTGCACACCATACTGAGTGAATGACCTTGAGGAAGGTCTTTAACCTGTCCAGGCTTCAGTGGGAACAGTGATGACAGCCACCTCAGAGGCAGTTTTAAGGAATGTGTAAGATGCACGCACAAGGCTTAGCATCATATCTAGCCTATGGGAAGTGCTCAATACATAACAGTTACAGAAATATGACAGGGAGAGCTTTGGCCCTCTGTGGCATTAGTTCCACTTGTCTTGGAAATCTGAGGAAGGTGTTTCCTTCAAATGTGTGTCCCAGGCACAGCAAAAATGGATGTTAATTGCAGATACTCAGAGGCAGCCCTTCCAGAGGTCAGCCAGTCTGTCTTCTTGCCTTTTAATGCCTATCTTCTTATCCATCTATTATGATCTATTTTCACAGCCCCCCTTAAAATTAAAAGATCCAAAATCTTCCTTGATGATTCATTCTACAGGGTCTGGCATAAATAATGCCTCCCTTTTTATTACAAAATCATAATCCTGTAATTCTGTAACAACAATATCACATTCAAGCACACCATGTGATATTTTAGATGAAATGTTCAAATTGGACACATCTCGTGTGAGACATTCACGTACCCTACCAACCACACTCAAGCAAGCCTTACTTCTGCTGGACCCTGTATTTATAATAACTCCTGAGACTGTAAAAGAACAATAAAGGGGTGGCATGTTTTGTTACCATAATTTCCCTAAGCATCCTCACCGTTAGGGAATGCTTCTTCATGTCCAAACTGAGCCTCTCCAGGGAAAGCTGAAGGCTGGCTTCTAGACACACACGGGAAACTGCTGAGTACTGCCAGTTCCTCAACAATAAAAGTCTTCTAAGCCAGTATTTCCCAAAGAGTGTTCCTCGGGACAGTAGCTTTTCCAGAAGATGTTACCAGAAATTTCATAATAATAAAATTTCATGTTCAAATAAAGTTAGAAAATACTGCATGTGACATCTGCCTTTTTAAGATTCATAACACACACCCACGTATGAAAGCTTCACGGGGGAGCCGAGGTGGGGCAACCTGTCTAACTCTGTGTGACACAGAACTTTCCAAACACATCAACAGTGGGACACTCTCCCCCAGACACATGACTATCTTGCCATAGTGCTCTGTAGAACATGCTTTGGGATCTGCTACTCTGAACTTAGTCAGACATGCATTATAAATACAAATTCAAATGATGGAGACATTTTACTGAGAGAGATTTTTCATAAAATCAACAAATCTCAGGACTGGAGGGGATCACTGCCCAGTAGGCAAGCTCTACCTCAGCACACACTCCTGGCCCACTTAGGTCCCCCTGTGCATCCCCACTATGCTGCCTGGATGATGCGACCTCACCCGAAATGACAGAAGGAGTTGGGAGCTCTGGGGCAAAGCATGTCCTCACGGCAACCTTGATTCTCTTGCTATGAAAGTGCTGGAAGGGAAATACTGAGTGTCCCCACTCCCGATGGCAGTGGCTTTTATTGTGGCAACACCAGAGAAGAAAGGGTGAAGAACAGAGCAGACGGCCTCTGAGAGGCTGAGTGACAGAGCAGAGACCAAGGCCAAGTCATTCCAAGCACATGTGTGTGCCCATTACATGTTCATGCATGTGGTCTTTTTCACCAAAGGCCTGTATGTTCCTGGAAAGCAGAGACATGTCTGCCTTGTGTTGGAACCCCACACTGCACCTGGCACAGCGCCTGACACCTGGGAGCTGTCTGGTGAATGTTTGTGGAGGGCTGCTGACTGAAGATGTTTCCATGCCAGGAGTCCTCTCTATGCCCAACTCTGGTCACTAATCACACAGTCTCGCTCCTATAGAAGATGTAGGGACATGAGTAGAATTTGTACCAACGCCTGGACTACCCTCTGGAAGCTGCATTATTGTATTTGGAAAAAAAAAATCTGACAGCCTGTTTTCTTATCACTGGGTTCTTAGCTACTTGTCAAATGAGACAGGTTTTCCTAAATAAGTCCCTGTCCAATGTTACTTCCTAGGTGTGCCTTCACAGAAGGCTTGAGTTGAAGTTCCAGATCTTCCAACCATAAGAAACTACAACAAAGCAATAAGTATAATAATAATAAGTGCTATATAATGGATTGACAACCCACTACGTGCCTGGCAGAACTAAACACTTCACATGCATGATTCCAAACATCCTGTAGCCGCCCTGTGGCACAGGAGTCGTGTGGCTAATTCATAGCTGAAGGAACCAAGACCCAGGCGTGAAAGGGCTTCCCAAGGCCACACACAGCAGATAAAGGGGTCCAAATTCCACTCCAGTCCCAGGTGCATCACAACCAGTGCTTTGTGTTCTTGCACTGACTCCACACTCTGCAGCCCCAGTGCTCAGGGCACCACAAGCTAATTGTGCCTGTGGTAGAGAGTGACTGGCAGCATCTACTTAAAGTTGAATTCAGAATGCACAACTTGACTTTAAGACTAGTGTGAAGATTTGCAGCTACAAAATGAACACTGGTGGTCTAAGTGAGTAAAGGGATTACCGAACATCAACTAAGTCTCTGCATGAAAAGGATTTTAGTTACAAGGGGGCTGGGCGTGGTATGGGCTCTAGACTGAGCAACTAAACAATGATCTTGAGAACATGAGAGTACTGAGTGAGGTTTGCCCCACACGACGTCTGTTCAGCATAAACCCAGAGAAGGAATCTGAGAAACACCAGGGTGCAGCAGGTGGGGAAGAATTAGAAATAAATGCAGTGCAATTGGAGTGTTGTTAACATGCACGGGGAAGGAGGCAGTCAAATGCAGCTTCATGAACTTGGCCAACTTCTGCTGTTCAGGAGCCTTAGCCATCCCTAGTAAAATCTCTCTACTTTCAACATCGTTTGAGCCACAAATGCTTCCCTGCTGGCCTGGCAGGGAAGGACTGTCTTGGTCGTTTGCTACAGTATCCCCAGTGCCTAGAGAAAATCAATGAAACAAAAAGTTGGTTCTTTGGTTTTGATTAAATAATTGGGATAATAATTCTGCTGGAGAAAGTGGGTATGGATTTATAACATTTTAAATCATATACTTTCAATTCATATTTTGTCCTAGATTTTCCTCACTGAAATCCCATATTTCCAAAAACCAATCTTTGTTTAAAACAAAACTTTTTTTAAATCTCTTTATTTTCCCCCCTTTTAATTAGACAAATTTTCTTACTAGAAAATAGGGGAAATAAGACTTTACATGTTACTGTGAGACTTAAAAGAGCTATGAAAACTAGATGAATGATATAAACGTCTTGAGTTATCAGTATCATTAGTAGTAACAATAAAATAGCTCAAGGAATGCACTTTGCATGCACTTCTGTTCATTGCTCACAGGCAGTGCAGAGAGTGTAGGGTGGGAGCCTTCCTGAAGCTTACCACACTTTGCCACAAAAGGGGCTTTTCCACTCCTGTGTAAAGAAAGCCCTCAGCCCTAACTGGCCCCCAAACCGTAACCACTCTTTTCCTGCTAGGGCCCAGGCACCTGTAAAATGTGTCATTCCAATGCCTCTGTGGCCTCTGGAATCTCTCCGGATTCTGCTGCCTGGACCACTCTGTCTGTCTTTCCTTGCAGACCCTTCACTGCAGACTGGGTCTTACTTTCAGCAGCAGTGTTTCAAACAGTCTCTTGCTTCTTGGCTACTTTCACCTAAGACTCAGGCTTTGGTTCCTTTTGCTCTATTCTTAGCCCTGGCCCCTCACTGCCCAGGATTGGGGGACAGCAACCTTATATCACTGCAACCACAAGTTGTTCATTAAACTTCAATTCATTACTGAGTATAACAATACTAACTACAGCTCTGGCTGGTGTGGCTCAGTAGATTGAGTGCTGGCCTGTGAACCAAAGGGTTGCTGGTTTGATTCCTAGTCAGGGCACATGCCTAGGTTGTGGGCCAGGCCCCCAGTAGGGGGTGCAGAAGAGGCAACCATACATTGCTGTTTCTTGACCTCTCTTTCTTCCTCCATCTCCCCTCTCTAAAAATAAATAACTAAAAGCTTTTAAAAAATAACACTACTTACAAGGCACAGTCATGTAGTGCTTTTGGTCCTCATAAGCACATTTGGGTACACAGGACTGGTGTTACTCACATTCCCATTTGGAGTTAAGTGTCTTTCCCAAAAGATAGCCATGGGATTAAGATTTGGGTACCTGACATATAAGATCAGTGCTTATTATTGCATTCCTTCCTTCTGTGTGCTCAGCATTGGGCGAGATCACCAGGAGACACAATATAAACCAAATGCATGCACCCTTCCCTGAGCTTGTTAATGGCTAAACATTCTTAATGTTCTCACCCCAGGAATACTGAGAACACCAAAAAATCCGAATGTCTCAAGCTACTGTGAAGCTGGAATGGTGAAAGATATCCTTAAGACCATATCACTCCCGAACTGAAACTCCTAATTTTCCCACCCCGATCTGATCCCCTCCCTTGGTCACCTATGTGTGAATGTGACCATCATTCACCTGTCAGTCAAGATAGAATTGGAACTCACCCTTCACTTCATCCCTTCTCATACCCCATCATCTCATTCACGCATGCATGCACTCATTCACTGTTGCTGGAGAACATTTTACTTCCTTAACATCTCTTGAGTCTGTTCCCTACTCTCCATCCCTATAGCTTCTACTTCAATTCAGTTCTTCACCCATTTGTTCCTGGATTATGAACTAACTGGTTTCCATCCTCCAGTCTGGCATATCTCCAGGTCCCTATTCCATGCTATGGCTGAAGAGATTTTTTTCTAAACTATAAATACGACTATGAATCCCTCCCTACCTCCCAATGCTCCTTACTATACACAGGACAAAAGCAAACTCCTTAGTTAGAAACCAGACATGTGTTTCCATCTTATTATTCCTGTCTACCCCTTTGCTCATTCTTTACCTTGACCTCTTCCATCACCCAAGCCAGGCAGAACTGACCGCTGTCTCAACTGGGCTGCTGCTGTGCCTCACAGGAATACTTATCAGCACTTAAAGCTTCTCATCATTTGAGTTTGTTTAAAGCTGTCTCCCAAAGACTGGGTGCTACTGAAGGCAAATGCACTCATGTTACCAGCATCTACCCTGGTGCACAGCATATAGGAAAAAGTCAACAGTGTTGACAGAATACATTTAGAAAGATGGCACCTGTCAGGCTGTCCCTCATCTCACCACATGGACATCCTGATCCTCTCAACTTTCCAAGGCTCTTCTTCATGGGAATACCCACTCAGTTTTCCTTGGGACCAACAGTGTTGTGGAGGCCAGTGCCCAGACCACTGCCTCACAAGTGTCCTCTTAGCCTTTCTTGTGAAAGTGCTGGAGACACCAGATGTCCAGCATCTCTTAGGGACCCTTCCATCCTCTCCCTTCCTCCAGGTGCCTCTCTGTCTATTTAGCTGTATTAGAGCTATGCTCCCTGCAGGCTAGGTGACTGCTTTTTGTGTAATAGGTCTTTGAAGGAAGTGGCAGCTAGGAAGCTAATTTATTCCAATTGGTGAATTCTGTTTAATAGAAGACTTGGTCTTATACCTCCTGGCCCCAAGCTCCCCTAGATTCTTCTTCCTACATGTCTCCTATTCATTGAGAATAACCATGAACAAACATTCATACCCATTCCTCACAGAATCTCTGTCCTTCTGTGTTTTTCTATTCCAATATGAATCCACAAACGGGACTCTAAAAGGAGACCATGTTCTGTCTTGTTCATTGCTCTGTTCCCCGCACCTTATCCCTCACCTGTGCTCAGCGAGTGTTCCATGTGCGTTCATTAAATAAATCAATGTTCACTTGCTAATGCCCACTAGGGTGGGACTACCTTACAAAGACTTCAGTCATTTGCTTCCAGGGAAAGGAAGGCAGAATCCTCCCGCCTCCACCTCAGCAGCTGTGACGATCTTCATCTTGCACTTAGAAGACCATTCTGTGCCTCTGGGACTGACTAGATAGTTATTAACTGTGAGACTGAAATCTCTGGGTCAAACTGACATGAGAAACGGTGGACACTTTGTGCTCTCTCTTAGGCTGGAAAGCATGACTGCTTCTCCGCAAGCCTCTTCCTTTATCTGTGAGTCCTCATGTCTGCGTTCCCCTGCACTCAGCATCCACTGATCACACCTCTTTTCTACCTATCAGGTCCCAGTGCATTAACTTCTCACCAGAGGAGTACCAGGCTGCTGGGCATGATGAGTGATGCTGTCAGTCAGTAGTTTGCTCTTGGTCTGCCCCCATCTCTGCATCAGGACCACAGGGATGGGCTCCCATGACATGCTTAGGGTCACTCAGGAGGTACCTGACTAGGGCAGGAGAGATTTTTCAGATCTTGACCATTTTGCCTCATCTGTCCCACAAAACCCACAAGCATTTCCTCTGGGACACTCATAATGTTAGGCCTCAGAAACATAATGAGCAAAGCCCTGCCTCTGCTCACAAGGTGCTTATTCTTGGAGGCAAGCAGGAGGCAATTTGCAAACAGTGATAAGTACAATGCCTAGGGAGACAGAAAAGATGGTTTTTTCCATCAGAATTTCTGCTGATTTTCCTAAGCTGACAGCTAACTGCAAGCTAAGGTCTAAAAGATGAGCACGAGTCAGTTAGCCAGAGGAAGAGGTAGAGAAGAGAAGACTCAGAGAACAAAATAATGAAATGTGCAGAGCCCCAGAGGAGTGAGAGCATGGGACAAATTCAGGGACTTGCAAGTTACTCAGTCAGTCTGAAGTGGTATGAACAGTGCAGGGTAAAGCCCAGAGTTAAGTTCATAAGAGGCTGCTTAGGACTTTATCCTGAGCATAATGGGGAGCAAGAGAAAGATATGATCAGGAATGCGTTACAAAAATCTTCACTCCTGGCCAAGATTAAAATATAGCTTTGAAACTCACAGGAGAGGCATCCAGAGCATGGGTCACGGCTAATGGCTTCAGCGGATGGGCAGGTGTCATGCTGGCCACTGGGCTGTGAATGTGAGCTATCAGCACCACAGAGACAGGCTGGAGGCACCTCATATGGTGATGAATTGAGCTAGTAATGCCTTTGACACTGAATGGAGCCTGATGCTGGGAACAGAGATTCTGGATTGTCTAATAATAACACCACTTGCTACTCCTGATGGTGCTTGTAATAAAATAGCATTTACAGTGTAATAAAATAATAATAATAATAATAATAATAATAATAATAATATGATTTGCCATTATGTCTTTGATTCTATTTCTCTGTCCTTTTCAAATATCCAATACCAAACACTCTTGCCAGCATGTTCCAAATTCCTCAGGCCAGGGGTCTCTGTAGTGGCTTTAGTAGTCCCAAGTAGTCTCAGTGTCCCCCTTGGCTCTGGCTCTCAGTCTTCTCTCAGGGGCTTGTTTTTGCACTACCATCAGGGGCGGAGGGGTACACCCTGCCCAGGGCCTCCCAGAGGTCAACAGAGAGAAGAGCTGGGGCTAAAACCTACCTTGTTAGGGCACGGACAACTGCCTGCCCTTGGGGTC
Organism: Carollia perspicillata; assembly: GCA_004027735.1. Classification (NCBI taxonomy): domain Eukaryota; kingdom Metazoa; phylum Chordata; class Mammalia; order Chiroptera; family Phyllostomidae; genus Carollia; species Carollia perspicillata. The sequence goes on along the minus strand of PVKM010035240.1, from coordinate 3,923 downwards.
TCCAGTGTCTTTTTCCTGGTTATCTGGGTAGGTCTCTTTTTGTCTATCTTTTCACCAGGAAATGGGGGTAGGGGAGTAAAAGAAACAAGCTAATGTACATGGTTAGCACACCCACATGGTAGGCAGAATTCTAAGATGATCCCCAAGGTCCCTTCCCTCCCACCAGCCCACATAATCCCCAGGACTGTGACTACAGTGAGTTTTACTTCTGTGATTAGGTTACATCACGCTATATGGCCTTGACTCCTGACCTAGGACATGAGCCTTTAAAAAGCAATTTTCTCTGGCTGGTTGTAGAAGTGGAAGTCAGAGAGATCCAAAGTGTGAGGAAGGCTCAACTAAAGGAAGGGTCTCTGTTGATGAGATGGAGGTATCACACAGGGGTCCTGGGCAGGGGCCAGGTGAGATAGAGGGGAAGGACGGGTCATGAGCAGGGACCTGAGAGTGGCCTCTATAGGCAGACACCCGTCCCTAGCTGAGAGCTAGGCAGAAAATAGATATTTTAATCTTACAATTGCAAAGGGGCAAATTTGACTAACAACAGGACCCCAGGAGAGGCCCATGAGCTCCAGAGGAGAGCCCCGGAGACACCTTCATCTCAGCCTGAGCAGAGAGTCCAGCCAAGCCATGTTAGACTCTGGCCTGCAGAACTGTGGTGTAACAACTGGTGTTGTTTCAGGCTGTTAACTTCGTGGTGATTTGTTACACAGCAATAAAAAGCTAATACAGCAAAGAGAAGCAAGTAAGATCAGTTTCATAAGGATAAGGTGTGAGCTGGGAGGTCATTTAATAATCTTAAACACAGCTCTCAAACTTCTGTGGGCCTTACATTCCTCCTCTGCAGAACCAGAGCACCTGCCTTGTGGTGATATCTGGGTGATAAAGATCTCGAGCAGAAAGCACTTAGCATGGTGTGTGGAACATTACTGATGCTCAGAACCAGGGAGCAACTGTTATTATATGACCAGCTTGTAAAAGTGGGGAATTTTTATAATTAGACTTTCCTGATTGTGGATTAATGAGGATTGCTGGGTCACTGGGCACAAGGGGCGGCCAAGGCATCTCTCATTGAATTAATGGGACTTGTAAATCTTTAACAAATTTGTGACAGACATCAATGCAGGTCTCCCTTTCTCTCAAAGCTCTATTATTAGACAGAAGGCCTGGGCAGTCAGAGGACATGGTTCTGGTAACACTGAACCGGAGTAACTCCTGGAGTCCAGTTCTTATTCAGTTTGATTTATTTCATATGCAGAGTCAGGTGTATCCACTCAGCAACACACACAGGCATAGATATGAGAAAGTGTGTGTGTGTGTGTGTGTGTGTGTGTGTGTGTGTGCGTGCGCACGTGTGTGTCAGGGCAGATAGAAAAACTGAGTTTCAATTACTATTAAACGTAAGATGCACAAATATCTGCAGCCTGGTTGTGGGAGCCCGTAGGAGCTATGTTCACTGTCATGTCATTTGTCAAACATCAGCAATGGGGTTGCCTGATAGGTAGCTGGTCCTTACCAGGTGAAGCAGAGTTCCTTCACCTCCACCAGGGTCTCAGCACCCCCTACCGCATGCATCCTCAGTTTCTACTAATTCTCCTGGCAATACTCATTCTGTTCTCACACCCCCTGCCTCAAACAGCTAGAAAGCAAGTGTATTTGGAACCTCCTACTGCACCTTTACTAACCAGATCTCACTTCACTGTGAGGTCCCAGAGCTGGGCTTCCCAGCCCAAGCCCTGGGAGGGAAAAATGCCTCAATGGGTCATTTCACTTTTCACGGACCACGCAACCCTGAGACTGGGGCTTGTTTCTTCCTACAGGGTAGCTAAGAGCATTGCCTCATTTCCCCTTCCTCCCCACCCAGATATACACAATAATCAGTCCCAGCCCAGAATAACTCTTGCTGTGGGCAGAAAGCAGATGAAGAAACCCACATGGAAGATCTCAAAATGGTAGTTCTTGGAGAAGCTGCCTGTGTAGCTTGGGATGATTCTGCTAGTCATTGCAGTTTGCCAAGGGGAAGGTCCCATCTCCGAGGCCTTTCCTCATCCTTGCCAAGCATGTCTTGATAAGCAGCCGCACATCTGCCAGCCCAGACAGGCAGTGGCTTGGTGCAAATGCCCACCTCGTCAGAGCCCTGTAGTACCAGGTACTATCAGAGTAAGGGGCGAGGAATTTCAGAAGCTCTGAGAAACGAGTGGCCATCTGTAGACGCCGACAATAAGACAGGTGGACAGAGTATTAGAAATGAGCCCTGCCAGCCCAGGGTTGCCTGCGGTTCCTGCTGCAGTTAATCTACACCACCTGGCACCTTAGTGTGGGATCTATACATACGCCTATGATACCCTCTGCCCCCACAGCAGCCCCCTGCAATACTCCTTCTCCAGCAAGGAGCTGCTTCTTCCTCAGGTCCCAGGGTTGGAAAGTCCTACCAACAGGACTTTAGCAAAGGAGGGGCCAGTTCACCAGTCCAAGCTGGGCCTGTTGCACACTAAGGGGCAGGCCAGAGTCTCGGGTTGGCAGAATGGAGTACGTGTCAAATACTGGTTCATAGCTGGCACCATGAGCACATCAGAGCCACCCCATAAACAGCCCTGGCCAAATCCCCCTGCTCTCCCCTAGGGAAGCCCCAGCTCAGATTCCCTCTTAGGCCAGTAGTGCCCATCACTTGAAGGGGACAATTGTTGACAGCTATCCAGATGAGTCTGGAGTGTCCTGAGCATTTGTGATAAGCTATCACCATGTCAGGGTGTTGACTTAGGCCCACTTGGGACTCACATCTTCCACCTTTACCTGCCTTACACAGAACAGGGAAGTTGGCAGTTGGCTGCCTGTATGGAGTAATGTGAAGGCTCTGAAAGGTTCTCCCACCTAAAATACCTTCCTCACAAACTACACAATTTCCCACATTACCAGCTTCCTTGGTTAAGCCTTTGCTTAGAAAGCAAAGGCTGTCTAAGGCATCAAACTCTGTGTATCCTCCATTTAGAATATCCTACCCACTCCCTTCTCCACTTGACTGTCTCCAGCTGACCCTCTAAGGTCCACTGGTGGACTTACATCAGGAAGCTTTCTATGAGCCCACCAGACTAGGCTGAAACTTCTTTTGTTGCTTTCCCCTCTAATCTGACCTCCTCAAAGGTCAGACTTCATTCATTGCTGCATCCCGGACAGGCAGCATAGCAGTTCTCAGCTGATGCTTTCCTAGTGACCACATGGTCTGTGGGCCAAGACCCCTCCTCCCTCCACTCCTGACTCACTGCGTGAGTTTAAGCAAGTTACTTTCCTGCTTCAGTTATTTGTCCTCAACTGTAGGATGACAACACTTAGTTAGATGCTCTAAAAGATTCCTCAAAATTCAATGCTATCTTCAGCCAGTACCATCTTGGCACAAATTGGATTCATTTATTATAGTCATCCAATCCATGAAGTCAACTGAGTTTCAGAGTTAAAAGGTCTACAGAGAGGCTCTAGATTTTCCTCAGAGGAAGAAGGACTTGTCCAAGGTTACACATAGTCAGTTGCTGGGACAACCAATACTAGACCTTGAGCCTGGCAATGTCAACTCCAATGCCGAAAACGTCCAGCAACTTTTCAGGGCAGTGGGTTTCATCAACCCAGAACCTTCTTTTGGTGGTCTGGCTCCCCTCTCTTCACCACACTCCCTGCTCCAGCCACAGCAGGTACTGTGCTCTTTCTCTGGTCCACAACTTGCCTCCGCCTATGTGTCACTAACCCATTCTCACTTGGAAGTCATACCTGCAAACCTTTCTCCAAGCTCCCCCCAAAGCTCAAAATGTTACCTCCTCTGGGCTTCTGCACCTCCCACTTACACACTGAGAGCTCCTTAAGCCACATCATAATGCTGCGGGTATTCCCTAGCACACAATGGGCATTTAATAAATGTTAGCTGAAGAAGTGTGGTT
>PVKM010035239.1:0-15257 GCA_004027735.1 Carollia perspicillata | reverse complement strand
GTGCCGGGGAGGGTGGGGGGGGGTGACCTACTGAGAGGGACCCAGGAGCCTGGAGGCTGGAGCTGCAGAGCCCACTCACCGAGGATCATGCTGGGGACCCAGGCGCCCGGGGTTCCGCGTCGCTCTGTCCCGGGGGCCGTTCTGGCCGGGCTGGGGGTACAGGGGGAGGAGCTGGGGGAGGAGCAGAGGCCGGTCTAGGCGGAGCGGGGGCGGAGCCCGCAGCAGGTGAAGAGGGGAGGAGGGGGGACCCGGGCACCCAGGGCTCCGTGTGGGGGCGTCCTGGCTGCTCCTCTCTCCTTCCGGCTTTCTTTTGTATTTGCTGTCCCTGGGTCTCCTGGATTTACTGTGTCATTGCAGCCAGGGCCAGGAAACAAGACATCTAGAAGACGGTGTGAGGTGATGGAAACTAAGTTGCCTGGGTTCCTGGGAAGGGCTGAGTCTGAAGGCGGGAAGTCTGGTCATGGGCTGGTATGGGGTGGAGGATGCCTAAATACTCTGGGGAGGGGTGGACCCTGGGCTGGGTGGGTCACCTTGGTCCTCTCCAAAGTGACCGGTTGAGTGGGGGTGGGGTGCAGAGAATGTCTGGGTCTTTGTCTCACTTTAGAAAACGATATCTGTGGGCTAGGTCTTAGGCTAAATGGGGGATTGGAAATGGTTACCAGGTTGATCTACGGCTGGGGTTCAAACGCCTAGGTCCTGAGGGAAGGTCTGAGTGAACAGAATGTAATCAATGGACCAAAAAAGGTGTAAATAGAAGCTTGCAACTGAGATCACTAGGGCAGCCAGAAGATGACAGATGATCTGGAACTGCAGGTTCAAATCTGTAGGGATGACATGGATTGGGGTGGGGATAGGAGTATCTGTCTATCCAGGGTCTGAATCCAGGGTACTCCCCACTAAAGTGAATTTGAAGAGGACTGGTGGGAGGTTTTCTGTGAGGTAGAGAATAGGACAGAATGTAGGGCTGGGGAGAATGTCAGGGGGAGGGGGAGTACAGGACCCTGGACATATTCTAAGGACCAACAAAGGGACCTGGTTGGAGGGAGGCAACTAGGACACCAGCATAAGCCTGGAGTCTGGAGTCTTTGAGGTGTCCGGGGAAGATGCAGCTACTGTAGCCTGAACCTGTCTGTACCTGCCCCAAGAAGGAGGGTGGCAGGAGGCGGGCCCTCCCAGAGCTCCAAGCAGCCAGCATCAGGCCAACCCTAGACAGAGGGAAAGGAGGTGTGACTGGGAAACAGAACACTTCAAATTTAGGGAGGGTGGTGGCAGGAAGGAAGAGGTCAGTGGAAAGGTGGCAGGACTGGAATCTTAGAACCCTAGGAAGGGAAAGGTACTGGGGACTAACATTCCTGGGTTCTGCAGAGAAGTTGGGACAAGATGGCTAATTAAGGTACAGGAAGTGCAATTTCCTGTTTCTGGGCCTCACCTGTGTCTTGTCCTCACTCCACTGATCTGGTGGGTTTGAAGAAAAGATCTTTCTGCACCTGCCGAGCTGCTCCATCTCAAGGGCAAGAGAATGCTGGGGTTGCCAGTGCATTGGTCTTGTTCTGATCCAGAGGCCCAGAGATCTTAGGGTACTATGGCCTTGCTGTTCAAGTCTGGCCTTAGGGGAGAATGTGGGGTCTCTGAGCCCATCAAAGGAGGTCCACTTGCTCCAGATCTGATCTACAACCACACCATCCAACCCTAGCATCACAAAGCCTGCTTCTCCCCAGACCTTGTTACCCACCTCCCACACATACACTCCTCCATGCCTCTTCCCATTATTTTTCTTCCTGGGTGGACTCCTAGAACCAGGTGTGGCTGGTTAGTAATAGAGACCCCTTTGACCTCAAGCCTTTTTCCACCCTCCCACACTGCCGTAGGGATGCTGAGTTAGGAAGGTCTCAAAAGGGGCTGCTTAGCTTACCAAGGGGAGGCAGCTGGCTTGAGGGCGGGGTGACCTTGAAGGCAGCTGGGGGGGTAGTGTGTGGGGTGAATTCATTATTGATGAGCCCTGCACCCCGGGCTACTAATGAGCCCAGACCGGCTGCTCTAATTGATGTCAAGAAACTTGAGACCCCCAGATCAGCTTCCTGCCTGCCAGCTGCCTCTCCTAAACCCCCTCTCCCCCCCTGCACCCCGCTCCTCCTCCCACCCCGCTGCTCTGCTCCCTTTCCAGGGCCTCCTTTCCATCTTCACCAACAGACGAGGAAAGGGCTCAGGCCTCCCAGCTCCCCACCCTCATGTCCCTCTGGATCACTCAAGTCTCAAAGATGGAGGCTGACATGCTCTGGAGGGGCTGGGAGATAGGAAAGGGAAAACAGACCAGAGCCTGAAAATTACTGTTCAGGGACAGAGAGGCTGGTGCTAAGTTACATCTGCAGTATTTCTGAGCCTAAGAAGTCCTTGTATTCTGAGAGACCTTGTTACTCTCTGAGCGTCAAAGGTACAGGCACTACACACACTCATGACACCAGCCCAATATTCAAAGCCCACTTTCCTTCCTCATTTCCTTCTCACAATAGTGTAAGATATCTCAGACCCAGCCCCTGAAGTTTGACTCTCACCCCTCCCCCAAGGGTATTCCCAGTGCCTTGTTTACAAGGACAGCTGTTATCCTTGTAAATACTGGGTGGCTCTTTACTTCATCAGTCCCTCTTCATTTAGGAAGAAGTTCCTGAGGTACAGATTTATCAAGAAGTCACAGACTGGAGTGTGGAACAGGCTTGACCTCCCAGGAGATATCATGAGGTGATCCGAGTATTGCTAGGCAGGAGCCTCAGTTAATAAAAATGGTCCTGGTGATGGAGGAAGAGGGTGAGTGGGACCGAATACCCTCCCTTCCCTGAATTTCCATAAATTTGTAGCTATGCTGCCCTCTGGTGGCTGGTTTCTGGCCTAGCATGACATGGACATCTTTGCCTCAAACCCCATTAGAATTTTAGCACCCCTCTCCTTTCTCTTGCTGCAGGTTAGGACAGGCCTTGAGGAGACAGAGGACACTGGCACCCTCACTTATATTTCTCTTCAAAGACCTGAACCTTAGGGCATATTGGCTAAGGAGGAGGGCTTTCACAGTCAGACAAGGCTGAATTTGACTCTGCTCTGGAACTCACTGTGCGACCTTGGACAAGTTACATAACTTCTCTGGACCTCAATTTCTCCTTGTGTAAATGGGCTTAATTGTACCTACTACACAGGGTTATTTATAGAAATTAAAGGAGATAGTGTATATATACATTTAACATCCCCTCTACCCACCAGCATACAATAAACAATAAAAATAAAACCAAACCCCAATTTCTTCTGATTTAGTTCTGTGGCTTTTTCTCTCAACCCGTTTCTTCATTCTGACTTAGGGAAGCCTAAATGAGTCTTCTGGACCATCTTCACCCACCTTCGACTTGGACCTCCCCCTTTGCATTCTTCCTTAATCCTCAAAAAGAAGGGATTTCTTTTCCTCTCTCGGAGGTGTTAGGGACAAGACCTGGTGGGGCAGAATGATGGGCAGAAGAGTCAAGCCTTCCTTTCACCCCTTCCACCCTTTCTTTCACCTAAGGGAAGGGAACTCCAAAACAAGTTTCATAGCTCCTGGGGGTTGTAATCTTGGAAAGAAGCTGCAATAAACACAGACTTTTCCTACCCACCACGGTCTGGTTCTAGGATGGGTTTGGACAGGGTATGAAAGAGATTCCAGCTCTGGAGATTCCAGGTCAGTGGGGGCACCGGGCCGGGTTTATTGCACTGCAACAGAGTTTAAATAAGTCCCGGGTGTCCCGAGCCGAGGTGAGAGGAGGGTTGGGCAGGGAGAGGAAGGGCAGCATCAGTGCAGCTGGTGGGCAAAACCCAAATTCTGCAGGCCCAGGACAGTGGGCTCCCCCTTCTTCAGGGGACTGGGAGGGCCTGCCTTTGGCCAGGCTGAGGTTCCAGATCTGTTGCCATCATGGCCCCTTCAGAGTCCTGGGCAATTCCTGACTTCTCCTGAGTCAGATGTGGATTGGGCCTCCAGGCCCAGGTGTCTGGTGCAGGCTCAAATGTTGACCTGGATTTGCCTGGTTAGGTTACCAATGTCTGAGTCTGGGTCCCAGATCAACCCCAGGCCCCAAGTTCAATCTGGCCCCATTAGAGTTCTGATCCTCCTTGGAGCTTGTTCTGGGCCAGCATTGATCCTTGTTTGGGATCTGTCCTGAGCTGGTCCTGGGGGACCATCCCCAGTTACTGTTACATATTTGCCCATCATGGTGGGGGCTGTCCAGAGCTGCCAGGTCTTACTCCTCAGGCTCCATGTTCTTAGCTGGGGCTTCCTGTGGATCTCTGGCAAAGCTGAGGACAGATCTTTGCAGGCTGGAGCTAGACAGAAAGTCCTGGTGGCAAGTCTGGCCCAGAGAACTGGGATTGGATTCTCCAGTTCTGGTTCCAAGTTGTTCAGGAAAGTCTCTCCAAAACACAAAGGCTGCAGGGAGGCTGGGGCCTCTGTCCCTGGATTTGAGTTCCCCCATCCATGAGGAGGGCATGTGTAAACGAGGGTCCTTCACAGTGCATGGGGGGCGGGGATCCCCAGCTCCTCATCTACCATCACTGGCCCTTCAAGTATGTCTCTGGGCTGGGGAGATGAACTTCTCCCTGGCCATCAGCACCTTCAAGAAGCACCCAGTTCCCTCCCTGTCCGTCGACTGAGGGTGGGGGGACTGAGCCTTCAGGATTGGAGTCTGGGAGTAGGAGGAGTCAGGCATCAGAGGTGGCTGGAGGCTTCAGCTGAGCTTTTTCCATGGCGGTGCCATATGGGAGGGAGCGTTTGAAGAATCCGAGCTAATGAAGGGGAAAGAAGGGAGACTTGAGATACTCTAGCTCCCATTTCTTCCCAGATCTCATCCCAAGAGGGAATGAAGAGGACTCTAGTGTTTCCAATCTCCCCATCTTGCAAAAGTGGCCTAAATTCAGGCTGTTATGTCTACCTCTCCAGGAAGTTCAGTGGGCCAGGAGGGCTAAAGCTGGGGGTGCTCTGGTATAAAGGAATCTTTTCATTAGTGCCATAAAAATGGCCACATATAAGCCAGGGATAGCAAATAGGCTTGAACTCAAGTTCCAAGTCTGACTGCCTAGTATTGGTTGCCTCTTGAGGAGGATTCTGAGGCCACTGTTAGGGTATGATCAATTAGTGATAGTTGCTATGGGTCTTTGGAGAAGTGACAGCATAAGTGCCATATAGTTGCCACCTGTGAATAACACTTTTTTTGCACGTATAGGCAAATTTATCAGCTTGATTCAAGAGACTCTAAGATAGGGGTTGCAGAATGAAGAGAAGGATGCTACAGGCAGGGTCAGGATGGGATGCAGGTGGCTAGGGCATAGGTGTGGGCATGTGGCTATAGAATTCATCTGGAGGTAGATGCTTGGGATTGTGCTGGGTCAAGGGCAAAACCTGATGAGAGAGTGGCCAAGTCACAGGTAGAATGTGGCTGACCTTGTAGAGGATGTAGATGAGCAGACCTAGGAGCAGGAGGCCAATAAGGATGGCTAGGATAATAATCCACAGTGGGACACCGTGGCTGCCTTCTGCCTTGGTCCATTGCACAGCTGTGGCCACCTAGAGAGCAAGCCTTAAGTCATGAAAAGTCATTAGTTCTTCCTACCTATACCTGGCTCCCACTCGTCATTGGACCTGGACCCACCTTTCACCTCCCATCTTGGACTAACAGAATTCTGAACTTCAAAATTTAAATTCTTGAAATGTGCATTATTGTCTCTTAGTTTTGGGCCTTCACACTTGCTCATTTCCTCTCGCCAGAGAATATTCCTTTCCTGAGTGGTTAGCCAGGTAGTTAGCCAGGTCTCAGCTTAAACATCATTTCTTGCAGGAAGCCTTTCCTGGGCTTGCAAGACTATGTTCAAGTGTCCCTGTGATGTGTTCCCATAAATATCCTGGCACTTGTCACACTGTGTTCTTATTGCCCACTAGACCGTGAACTCAAGGAGTGAAGATGCCCTGTCCATCTGGCTTATCATTATATCCCTAGTACAGGACATAGTAAACGTTCAATAAATATTTGTTACAATAACAAGGCCAGCCCCAATCTATGCCCGAGTCCCAGGGCCAGGCCTAGCACTCTGAGTCCTATCTTCCTTGGCCCAGGCCTCTGGCCCTGGACCCACCAGAAGTTCCTTTCGAGGAAGTTGCTGAGGCAGGATTCGGTAAGGCATCTTCAGGGCTTCATACACAGCTTCACACTGTAGGCTAAATGGCTGGTGCTCTCGCTGTGGGTAGACGAAAGGCATTAAGGGCAGCCCCCCCTCCTTGGGGCCTAGAGGACATAGAGCTCCCCATGGTCTGGATCAGGTTCTGATCTTTATTTCGGTCTTATTCCCTCCTGAATCTCTACATACCTCACATGAGATGATAAATGAGTAATTGAATAGTTGCAACTAAGTAATGCATAATTAGATAAATGCATGTTTAAAAGAAATTTTTTTTGAATCATTAAGTGGATTAAGCACCCAGGACAATAGTGTGCGCTTCATAAATGACTATTACTATTCTTTCCTATTGCCTCTCCACTATAGATTCATCTTCCATCTCTGTTTTTCTATCATTCTCTGCACACTGGTCTCCCTCCAGCCCTCCCACCTTCTTTGAATGGGCCAGGAAAGGGAAGATGTCACTCTTCCCAATATGGCCATAGGTGGTACCAAGGGCACAGCCCTGCACTAAACAAGGGCAGGATGGGAGGTGGAGTGCCTGGGTCCCACTCCTCAAAAGGATGTGCTGAGGGCAGTGGGGAAAAGGAGGGTCAGTCCAGGCAGGCCCGAAGGTCAGGGGTTAGGGCTGAGGTAAAGCTCTCTTACTTGTAGGAAGGCCTGGGCTCTGACTCGGAAATGCAGTTGCAGACTTCGGCTCTCTTGCCGGTGGAGTGGCCCAAGCTCACAGCGCAGCCTGAAACACTCCACCTCTGGACATTTCTGGGAAGGAAGAGGAAGCTTGAACCTCAAATTCTGCCCTTTGAGAACTCAAACAAGTACTCAATGCTTGGGCCCAGACTTCATTCCCAGGATGACTTACCAGGATCTGAGGCCCTGAGGAAGAAGGGCTCTGAGCTGGAGCTTCCCGTCTTTGCAGTCGGTGGTTCTGGGAATCCTTGGAGTCCAACTGGAAGAGGAAAGAGGGTACTAGCTGCCTCTTCCACCTCATTACAGAACCTAAGTTAGCTTAGGTCAGCCTGTACCTAAGTCAGCCTAAGACAGCCTGTACCTGTCCAGAACAACTGACCGGTTCCAGGACAGCTTCAGCCTGTTCTTTTACCCATTCAACTAACTGCCTCTGGTGGCAAATCACCAAGCTCAGTGTGAAACATGGAAATGAATAAAATAAGACTTGGTCCTTGGAGTTTACTAGGGAGAGATGTATAAATAAATACTTAGGCCCATATCCCTGCCTTAGGGCCTTCACATTGGCTGGTCCTTCTTCTTGGAATGCTCATCCCCAAGTCTCCAGAGGCAGGTTCATTCTCATCTTTCAGGACTCAAGAGGTCTTTCCCGATGACTCAGTCTCTAATCCCCACTGCACCCCAGAATGTTAGCACTGCACTTTTATTACTTTTCAATACCTGTTTATCGCTCTCCTTTTAGTTTTTCTTTTCTATTACTCTCCTCTAAAATATAAACTCCATGAGAGTGGGGACCTTGCTAGTTTTGCTCGACACCATTATTTCCTGAGCCTATAATATGGTTCAGTATAGGCACTCATTTAATTAAATGTTGTTAATGAGTAGACAGGTATTGGGGCCCAGGGGCATAGATCTGAAGAAGGCTTCGCAGAGGAGTTGACACAGAGCTGGGCTCTCAGCATATGGCAGGGCAAGAAATAAGGGAAGGCTATTTCAGGCGGAATGCAGTGTCTGCGGGCCTTCTGACCCCTGTCCAATGGCCTAAGAGCTAGCTTCAGGCACATCCTCACTGGCTCTACCAGGCCCCCACTGACCTTCCCCAGACCTCTCACCCTTGGTCCCTCCCACATGCCAGTCTCCAAGCCTCTCACCTCTAGGTACTCTGAGTTGAGGAGGTGACTGGAGGTACAGTTGCTGAGTCCAGTAAACTTGGTCATGTAGAGGAGCTGCTGACCTTCCAGAGTCTGGGGACAGCTGAGCTCCAGCATGCCTCGGCTAATGGAGCTGGGGCCCAGGTTGATGAGCTGAGGTGAAGAGAGCAGAATCACCATGAAAAGGAAGGGAATAATTCTGCCCCATTGAGACTCTGGGTCACCATGGCCCACTATATGAGGGGGACCCAAAAAAGCCAGAATTATCTTCTGGAGGGTGGATTGCTTATAGCACAGGCTTCCCCCACTAGGTGAGTGTTCTAGGAACCCATCTGTATCAGTGTACCAACTGGCGTTATTGTGAGAGGCTGCATTTGGCTTCAGTGAATTTTTTGGGAAGACTGTCTCGGTGTGTTTGTCCACTTCATGATGAGTGATTTACAAGTGCAACTGCTTACACTGCACTGAGTGTTCAGCAGTTTTTGATGAAATATTCCAGGACCCCTGTGCTCCACCCTTCCTATTCACCGATCTTGCCCTGAGCAAGTTTTTTGTTTCCCTGATAATAAAAGTCCTTAAAGGGAAACGGTTTGCTGTTGTGGAAGAGGTGAAACAAAAAAATGGCAGAAGCACTAAAAGGCATCAAAATTGATGAGTTCAAAAACTGTTTTGAGCAGTGGAAAAAAACATCTCAATAAGTGTATTGCGTCAAATGGAGAGTACTTTGAAGGGGACTGAAGCTTAAACATGTAAGAATACTCAATTTTTAATAAATGAATTTCAGTGTTTTTTGGTCCTCCCTTGTACGGACCCTGCTGCAAGCCTGCTATCTCAGGAGTTAGAGAGGACATTGATGGGCAGAGACGAAATCCTCTCCAGCCAGTATTCTTGGAGGTGGCTCCATTTTCCCTGCCAAGTCACTCAACTGGCCTGTCTTTCCTCTGGCTATTTGTCACAACTGACCCTTTCCAGGCCTTTATATGTCACTGCTCCTCCCTCCTTTCTGGTCCCTCATTCTGGTCCCATCCATCTGTCACTCATACTAGCTCCTCCTTTCCTGTCTTTCATTGTGGCCCCACCCTTCCACTCCCAGCTGCCTGCCCTGGACCTAGTCTTCCCTGCCTCTATCCCTCCTTACTTCATAAACGTGGTGGACAGCAGGGCCCAGGTCCCCCTCCTTCTGAGGCTGGTCTGGGGGATGCCAGTCGCTCACTGGGAATAGCACTGCTTCAGGCTTGGAGACGCTAAAGAGAGAAGGGTGGTTTAGAGCAGGGGTCCCAAGCCCCAGGGACAGAGGCCTGTTAGGAACCTGGCAGCAAGCAAAGCTCACCTGAGCTCTGCCTCCTCTCTCCCAACCTCTGCCCCGCCCACCCACAGCAGGCAGCGGGGCGAAGGGAAGCTCATCTGAGCTCAGCCCCTCAACCTCCCCTCGGGTCTTCAAGGTATTGCTGGTTTAGAGGACAGTGGAAGGGGCACCATATGCATCCTTTCCTAGAAGTCCGTCTGTCCTCCCAGTGAAGCCCCATTTCCCCTAGGCACTGACCCGTTAAGAGAGACCTGGGCTTGAGCCTCCACCGAGAGCCGGAAGGAAACCACTTCGCTTTGGGAGTTGTTGAGATTCTTGCTGTGGGAAGGAGACTGAGGTGGTGCTGGAGCCCAGCCTGGGAGGACTCCGCAGGCTCAGGCCCCGCCCCCAATTGGGCTGCAGCCTGACCCCTCCCAATCCCTACCTGAGGATCTGGAAGTCAAACTGAATCATTTTCTTCGTGTCTCGCAGGTGAGGAACTGTGAACCGAAGGCCACTCCAGATCTGTGGGACAGGGAAGGAGGACCAGGGGCTGTCAGACTGGGCAGACTTACTCCAATTCCAGCCCTCCTTCCCCACCCCACAGCACTCTGAACAGGCTGGTCACTGTCCTCTCAGGTCCTCTCTCCAGCTGGACTTACACTGGCTCCTGCCTTCATGGGGTTGCCCAGGTCACACACCAGTAGGCGGCTCTGGTTCACGGCAAAGTAGTCACAGCTCAGGCTAGAGAAGTTCTGGAGGTGCGGTGGGTGTGTAGGTAAGGTTTTTGTTGCTCCTCTGGCAGGGCTTCTTCCCAAGCCCTACCTGAGAGTCCCCCCTGGGAGTCCCCTCATACCCCTGGGTGTCTGAGGAGTCCTGAGTACTCAGCCTCCGGAGGAGCAGTGACCCGAAGTTCAGCCTCATAAGCGCCACCCTCACCCACATTCTGGGCGTGGAAAGTTAGATTCAGAGAGTTCTTGTCACCCAGGTACACGTGATTCTGCTCCCTGGAGGGGGCACACAAGGTAAGGGACACTGGAATTAATCACCAGACCAGGACAATGGGCTGTAATAACAATAATAACATAATAATAGCCCTGACCAGTGTAGCTCAGTTGGTTGGGCACCTTCCATGAAAGGTCATGGGTATGATTCCTGGTCAGGGCACATGCCTGGGTTGCAGGCCTGGTCCCCAGTTGGGCTGGGGTGTGCATGCGAAAGGGGACCAATCATTGCTTCTCTCACACATTGATGTTTCTCTCTCTTTCTCCCTCTCTTCCCCTCTTTCTAATAAATAAAATCTAAAAAAAATAATATGATAATAATAGGCACAATTTATTGAGTTCCAACTCTATGACAGGGTAGATGTTTTATGTAAAGTATTTCATTTAATTCTTCCAAAAGACTAGAGAAGTAGATGCTATTATTTCTACTATGTGGATGAAGAAGCTGAAATTCAGAGAAGTTGAGCAAGTTCCTAAGGTCAGACAGCTAGCTACTATGTCCCTATTGTACTTTTTCAGGTGCCAGGTACTTGCAAGTTTCGTGTGTCCTGTTCAAGACCTCTGCACCTGGAACCCCCCAGCTTGATGTTAGCCTTCACTTACCCGAACACTTCCAGCTGCAGGTCTGGCACACAGATGTTGTCCTCTCCACAGTCCAGTAAGATCTGAGCCTGGGAAGCACAGTAGCCTTCAGAGAGGGAGCTTAGAACCCCTCCTGGTCTGAATATAGGCTCCCCACCTCCAGGGCGTTGCCCCCAGGTGCCCAGGCCCCTCTCCTCTTGGCTTTTCTCTACCCTGTCCTCACCTTGTCCTCTATGCGGCTCTTGCTCTGGTAGTGTAAGACTGGCCGGAGGCCATGGCTGTCCACAGGAGCTTGGGGGTCCAGGGAGAAGTTGAGGGCAATGTGAATCGGGGAGAGTTTGTCTCGGAACTCTGACTCATTCTGGGGCAGGGGAGAGGGTTCACAGTTAGTGGACACCGGGGATTTGATGGCCCTGATCCTCAGACTCACATGTCCTTTTATCCACTTGGGGCTTTCAAGAATTCAAGTGTTCAAATTTGACCATCCCCATTGCTTGAGACCCCGAGAGCCTGGTTCCCAGGTCCTCTGTCAGAGGGACCCTTCCTCAGCCCCCACAAGTCCCAACCCGTTCAATGGAATCTCCTAATCTTGGAGGGGCCCCTCGTTCTCTGTGGCCACCTTCCCCAGGCCAGTCTAGGTCCTGCATGAGGCCATACCCTGAGGTAGATCTTCATCTCTCTGCAATCCTCCCGCGCCCCATTCTGGATAAGCAGGGTCTGGATCAGTGTTGCCTGTCTGGAGGCCAGGAATAGCGCTCGCCGCACCCCTCCCTTCTGTTTCTGCCAGTCCAACTGGAGCTCCACCGTGAAGCCTGCAGCAGGGATGTATGTTAAGGAGAATCTGCCTCTCTCTCTCCTTCCTAATCTATTCAGAGAGAAAGTAAGTGCCCATGCCCCTAGCCCCTCCATCCCATCCCAGTGCCTGAGAGATTCAGGAGTCTCCTTTACCAATGGAATCAGGAACATGTTTCCCAGAAGCATTGAGGCAGAAGCTAAGGTTGATGCTAGAGGAAGACAAAGAGGAAAGCTCATGTACCCAAGTAGAAGAGGCATCTTATCCTCCACCTATCTCCTAGACAGAACCAGACTAGGACACCCCCTTTTGTCTCCTTCTGAAGACCTGGTCTCCCTGCCCACTCCGAGGCACAGAGTGAGGTAACCCGGACTGGTCCTTGAACTCTCCTGGGCCCCAGCTCACCAAGCCACAGGATTCCCCTCCAAGCTGCAGCTGCGCTCCTCTGGGTTGAACATGGCAGGGAAGATGGTGAGGGAGGCACTTGCAGATACGATGGGGCGACCCCTGCCAAGAGTGGATGTAGGGTCAATAGAGAACTAAGACTCCTCTGGAACTTGGGCACAGGAAGCTGAGGCTCAAGCCCCAGGATCCCAGTGTCCTTTGTTTATTTTCCCAACCTCAGCCCTATTGAGGAATTCCCCAGTTCCCACTCTTCCCAGGCTGCCCACCCTGGAGTTCATACCTGTATACCACAGCCTTGTCCATACCAAAGGAGCCCACAATCAGATCTGCAAGAAGCCAAGTAATGACCCCTTATAGCGAGCCCCAAATCAGAATCCTTCCTAACACCCTTCTAGTGTCATTGCTCAAGAAGGCCGAAGTGAAAGGACATCGCCATCTGGTGGCAGTATCCTAGAACTGCACCCAAGACCTTATGAAAGTGCAGAGTTGGGTCAGAGGCTAGTGACAGAGGAACTCTAAGATGAACAGGGCCTAGGGCAAAACTCACCAGGGTATCCATTGCCATCCAGGTCTCGGCCTCCTCGAAGGGCAGAGCCAAAGAAGTCTGGAGTGTGGCCAGCTGCCCACAGGGGCAACAGAACTTGGGAAGGCTTAGAGCTCAGCCCCATTGGGCTCCCAGGGAATACAAACACCACTCCCTGCTGGGTCTCCCCACCAAAGGGAGCCCCGATGGCCACATCTGCAAGACACATAACACACACCAGTCAACAGGCCTGGAGTCAGGAGTCCAGATCTTTACCTCCAAACCCCAGGACCCTATTTTTCCCATCTGTCATTCCCAGTATTCTAATTTCTTCAAGGCCTCAAGACCTAGACATTGGGATTAAAGTCTACACACCTCCTTGGGAAGTCATTAGGGGTCTGGGTATCTTAGCCACCTTCTTCCTAAATCCCTTCTGACTCAGGTGCCTGACTCCTCCTTAGATCTTTGTACTTACCATTGTAGCCATCTTGGTCCAGGTCTCCCAGGGGGGTCAAGGAACTTCCAAATCGGCCAAACTCATCATGGCCAGTAATGGTAAGGGTGGGTGTGGGCTCCATGCCACCTGGCTGCTGAAGGTAGATGTAGACCCTGCCTACCTCCTGAGGTCGCCCATCGGCTGTCCGCTCCATGAGAAGGGGCGCTCCCACCAGTAAGTCATCCAGCCTGGGGGCAGGGGAAAAAATCTAGACATCCTGACATTGTGCCTTGCCACCTTCCCTCCCCAATCCTAGTGCCAGGAAATTCCAGGCATCCTGGATCCCAGGCTCCCTCCCACCCAAGTCAGAAGAGCTGAGGTCTTCTGGTCTTAGCTCTCAGCTCTCTCCTTGACCCTGGGCGAAGGGAACGTAGGCACGGGTGAGGAGAATCCAGGGGAAAAGCCTGGAGAAAAACTCTCCTTGCATTTTTTGGTCCCACCCCACTCTTCCATCCTGGGATGGGCATCATGGTGTGCCTTTTTCCACTACTTACCCGTCCCCATTGATATCTGTTGCAGCCACTGCATAGCCATAGTAGGAGGCCATCTGGGGAGGAGAGAGGGGCAGCTCTGGGTCAAAACTAGTGCTTAATCAATAGAATCACTAGGGGTTGTAGAGGGAGGTCAGAGACTTCAGGGAGCCTGAGAAGTCAGGCTGAGTTTGTTGGGTCAGAGCTGGGGCTTGGTTGGCAGAGGGCCAAGTTGGGATGGGGGTGGCGGTGTCCTCACCTGTTCCCCTGAGAAGTTGTAGAGGGATCGGATATCTGAGCCATTAAGGATGGTGACCTGGTAATGAGGAGATGTGATCATTGGCCCTGGACTCTCAGACCATCTCATGGATGAAGGGCACATATGTACAGGCTACCCAAGGGCAGGCATTCCTGGGAGACACAGACTACGCATCCCCTAATTCCCTCCTGAGCTTTGCCCTCACATTCCCATCTCTATGCCAGTAGCCTGGTTCCACAGCTACTTATCATTTTTCTCCATGTCACTTATCAACTATTATCAGATTTCATATTTATCTGTCTGTTGTCCAGCTCTACCCACTAGCATGGAAGATCTACACAGGCAGGAGCTTGGTCTGGTTCTTTGCTTTCTTCTCAAAGCCTAAAGGAGTGCTTGGCAAGCAGTAGACACTCAGTAATTATTAGCTGCATGACTGAATGCACAATGAGGCCTCAAGTCATTCCTCATCTTCCAGCCCTCCCAAACTACAAACACTCCTGTCTTCTCTCTGCCCTGCCTTAGTGACTGACCCTATCAGTCCCTGAGTCTTCTGACTCCTTGCTCTCTTCCCCCTCTCTCTGCTGTTACTCTGGTGAGAGTCCTCTCACAGGACTGTTGGAGAGCCTCCTGGCAACCTCCGTGCATGCCTCAGGCTGTCCCTTGCTCTTAGCACTGTTCCCCCACTGCAGCAGAATGATCGGCCTAAGCAGGTCTAGGAGGGACACCCCTGGCCTGGAAACCTATAGGGGTTCCCTGCAGCCACTGTCCAAAGTCTTGACTCCTTGCCTGGTCCTCTGAGACCCTAGATAACTGGCTCCAACCTGTCTGCTTTTGCTCAAACTTTCCGTATTCTCCTCAACCTCACTTAGCCCATGAGTCTGCTAAACAGGCCTAATTTTTTTCTCTTTTCTTCCACTGCCTTTGCCATGCTCCTGCCTAGGATGCCCTCTTGCCTCATCTCCACTCATCCTTCACAGAACCTTCTCTGACCCATCCCCGCCCTGGCAAGGAGGTTATTCTTTCCCCCAAACTGCTATGCCGTCTTCACCACTTTTCTGAAATTGATCACAGTGCAAGAAGAATGCTGATTTGGGAATAAGACAGGCCTGCTTTCAAATCTCTATCCAGCCACTTACTAACAGTGTGATTTTAAACAACTTATTTGGTCTCTTAGAGCCTCAGCTCTCTCATGTGTCAAATGCACATGGTGATATCTACCCCCATCGGCTTGTTGTGAAGAATAGAAATCAAGAGTGGACGGTGCCCAACACACTAAGGTGCTCATGAATACTGGCTTAGGTTATAATCGTGTGTGTTTTATCTTACATATTTGATCGGCAGCACCTTATGAGATGAGCTATGATGTCTTACCCATCTTTTTATCTTTTACCTTGTCTTAATAAATGTTAACTGAACAAACTC
>PVKM010035238.1:0-15735 GCA_004027735.1 Carollia perspicillata | reverse complement strand
CATTTATGACTTGCTGCATTCCTAAGGTTGAACTCATTCTAGTCTGCCCCCAATAAGAAAGGAAAGGGGCAGGGCATCACGGACTGCCTCGGAGACTCCAGATACGCTACTCAGACCTGGGTCTCTGGGCAGGCTGTGGGGGGGCTTGGTTGCAGTGGCCCTAAGGAACCTGCGCTAACTCCACTCGTTCGTTACACGGAACCCACCGACTCTTGAAGAGGCTCCTGAGGGAGCTGCATTTCCCTGGCAGGGCTGGTCAACCCCAGACCGGTCCCTTCCTGGTCAACAATGAGCTTGGCATGTAAACACAATGCAGTTGTAAAAGGTTTAGCATTCTATAACAACCCTGGTTGAATTAGCAGGTTGGTCTCATGGGTTCAGATCAGCCTTGGGATGCTCCGAGCCTCCGCAGGACGTTTGGGAGCGAGCCCTGCCTTTGCCTCTACTGCCGTGGCGTGAAAGCAGCCATGTCTCAGTGTGGCTATGTTCCCATCAAACTTCACGAAGGGACACTTCCATTTGAATTTCATATGATTTTCATGTGTCCTGAAATACTAACCATCTTCCTTTTTTAAGTTTATTGTTATTTTTTAATCTGCACCCAAGGACATGTTTTTTTCATTGGTTTTAGAGAGGGAAGGAGAGAGAGGAACATTGAAGTGAGAGAGTAACATCGATTAGTAGCCTCCTCTGCACGTGCCTGGATGAGGAGCCGAACCAGGGATCATAGGCACCCGGACCGGGGATGGAACCTGCAACTCGGGTATGTTCCATGACTGGGAGTTGGACCTGCAACGTTTTGGTTTAGGGATGACGCCCCAACCAACTGAGCTGCACCGGCCAGGGCTAACCACTCTCCTTTTGATTTTTTTTATTGTGGTAAGAACACATCATGAAGTCTATTCTCTTAACAAATTTTAAGCATACAACACATTATTGTCAATTGTAGGTCTTTTACTTGGTTTTTAGTGCTTTAAAAGTGTAAAAGCTCTCAGTGCTCAGGCCGTACAAATACAGATGATGGGCCAGAATTGGCCGCCGGGCTGTACTTGGCCAGTCTCTGGTCTAGAAAACTTGGTCGGTGGCAGCCAGTTTGTTAGATTCTGTTGCAGCATCAGCTACCAAGGAACAAGGACAGTCAGAGCTGTGTTTCTGAACCTGCGGGCCCCTAGAGAAGAATCCTTAATTACTTCTGTTCTTTTTCTTTCAATAAATCCCAGGTTGTTTTAGTTCCACACAGAAAGAGTTGATGAAGTTTCACTCTTGTTTTGTATAAAAAAAATGGTGAAAGTGTACCAGCAATTGTCACATGCAGAGCGGCACCCAAACAACAGACACTGGGAACCAACAGCCCTGAAGCTGTTCAAGGTCAAGGACCGAGTCAGGACCTTCGCTTCGCAGAATGCAGTTCCTCAGTCTGTCACGGTGCTCACTGAGGCGGGCGGGTGGGTCCCCTGCTGAGGGTGGGTGGGCCCCGCATCTCGGTCCTCACAGCGCTGCCAGGTCCTCAGGAAGCTGCGGAACTGGAGGAATCCTCTCGTTTACTTAATCCCATCACCTCGGCCCCGGGCAGGCGCTGGTGGTTTCCAACATGGCGCCATGAGCCTTGGATTCCCTGACCTCGGCCCCTCGATTCCTTTTCTTTTTTCCTCAAGAAGGCCACCTGTTGCTTTCAGAAGGCAGATTTGGAATGGAAGTCTCCCTTTCTCTTTTCCACCACGGTCTGACGGCTCCTCATCTCCCACTGGTGCCAGAGGGCTGGAGTCCCCAGAAGAGACGGCACTCCGCTGGGCAGTGCCCTGAGCAGGTTTGCGTTGCTGGGTTCAGCTCCACCTCGAGGATGTTATTGGGAGTCTCTTCAGACATGGTTGGCTGGTCGCCACTCAGCTGCTTGAACAACTATCATTTCCCTAAACAATGCGTCTGTGCAGAGAACCCTAGCTGGTAGCTGGGTGGGATTGGGCCCATGAGAGCCCTGGCGACCCCCTTAGGTGCTCTTCAGCGTGGAAGAGCAGGTATGCTTGCAGGCAGGAGCCTCACGTCTCAGCTGAGTTTGTTTCCTTAACGTTTTTCCTGGCAAACCCAGAACAACTCAATAGCTACCCTCCACTTAATTAAAAAAGAAAAAGAACACCTCTGAAGACTGTCTTTACCATCTTCACACTCAGCAACACTGAACAAATAATTCTCTGAAGCCACCTACTGCTTGAAGCCTCTGGATCTCGGCTCGTGCTGTTCCAGGCTGTTCCCTCTGCCCCGAGTGCTCGCCTTCCTTTCATCTGGCTCGTGGCCTCACTTCACAGAGAAAGCCTTGCCTTACCCCGCCGCCCTCAGCAGAGCTCAGTGCCCTTCCTCTCTGCTTCCTCTGCATATCTGATTTTGCATTCCTTCAATGTCTATCCCAAGCTCTTCATCAGCTCCATTACAAGGTTATCACGTTTGACTTGAAACTGGATGGAAAAAGCAACAATGATTAAAGAAGAGCGCTGGAAATACGGTTTTGCATCCTTAGCCTTAATGATGAACTTTTCTAATGGTGTACAGTGGGCACTGAAAGACTAGCTCTGACTAGTTTGAGGCCACTATGATTAGTATGACATTTAAAACCCCAGCTTCCAGACCTAGTTCACTGTGATATCTTGTTAGCAAATACAAAAACAACTTTGGAACTATTGATCAATAAATTATTTAAAAATATTTTCTAGGCATCTCATTATGCCAAAATCTCAATGTTTGCGCCTGTCTTATAATAAAGTGTTAATATATATAGACCACTGAAAACAGTGCATAGCATATCACCAGCAGTCAGTAAGTGTTAGCCACTTTCAAATGTACATATAGAAACTGTAGTTTTTACACAGATGCATACATGCATATATGTACACAGAGAGGATCCAAACAGGGCCTTATTATTTTTTTACTGAGATATGCACCTTAACAGACATTTTGATGCTCTGGACTGTAAGTTCCTGAAGGGGCAGAAAGCACATGCTAACTGTCCTTTGTTTTTCCTAAGCACAAAGCAAGGCACCAGGCATAGAGAAGGCACTGGAAACACAGCTGAACATTACCCTGAGCTGTCCACCTCGTGTAAGCTGGCCTCATAAGTTTACGTGGGAAGTGAATAGGGCACAGTAAACAGATGACAGCTTTAGAAAAAGTGAAAAACAAGCAGACTTGTGCTGTGGGGCAGAGGGAGAGGAGCTGAGCGGGCACGCTTTCTGTCAGCAGCCCGAAGCTGGCACGAACCCAGCCTTTTCTCCTGTGCAGGAGGGTCCTCCCCTCTCTCTGTCTCTCCTGGGGGTCCTGCTCTCTCTCTGAGCAGCCTGGAGGGTGGGGCTGTTCCCCCGGCACCACCTGCATCTTGGCATTCCTACTGAGAGCTGTGGGCTATAAATAAAGATCTTTTCCTTTTAGCTCAGTTGTAACGACATAGCAACTGAGGCTTTTGTTCTGCTTTTTTAATGTTTCCTTCCACTTATTTTGATTAATACTTCTACATAGATGTTATCGATTCTGTGTTTGGTATCCTGTATTCCCTAGCTTATTTTTTTTTTTTACATTTTGACCTCTTTACTTATGTCTTCCACCCCTACTCCCACCTCTGGCAACCACCAATCCATTCTCTGTCTCTGTAAGCTTGGATTAAAAACATTTTTTTTTTTAAGATTCCATATATAAGAGGGATCACAGATATTTATTTGTCTTTCTCTGTGTGACTTATTTCACTTAGCATAATGCCTTTGAGGTTTAGTCATGTCTCAAATGGCAAGGTTTCCTTCATTTTTATGGCTGAATGATATTCATTGTATACATATACCATCATTTCTTCACTCATTTGTCAGTGGACACTCAGGTTGTCTCCATGTCTTGGGTATTATAAATAGTGCTACAGTGAACATGAAGGTGTACATAACTTTTCAAGTTAGCGTTTTTATTTTCACTTTATGCTGTGGACCATTTCAAACACACAAAAAGGTAAAGAGAATAGTGTCAATGTTTCCCCTCCCAAGCACCCATAACCCACCTGCCAGAATGGTCAGCGTATGGCCAATCTTGCTTCACTTATAATCTCTTGGATAATCTCATTTTTATTCTGTTTCATAAAATTTTTTATTGTGGTAAAACATATATAACATGAAATTTGCCATCTTAACCACTTTTAGAGGCACAACTCATTGGCACTAATGATACTCACAATGTTGTGCAATCATTCCATTATCTATTTCTAAAATTATTTTCATAATCCGAAAGAGAACTTTTGTACCCATTAAGCAATAACTCTCCCTTCCCCTTGACCTCAGCCCTGATCATTTGAAGTTACTTATTCTAGATATTTCATGTAAGTGGAACCATACTGTATTTGTCGTTATGCATGTTGCTTACTTTTCTTAGCATCACATTTTCAAGTTTCATCCGTATTTTAGCATGTATCAGAACTTACTCTGCTGTAAAGCTGAATAATATTCCATTGTGTGTATGCATCACGTTTTGCTTATCCATTCATCTGCTGATGGACACTGAGTTGTGTACACCTTTTTGTTATTGTAAATAATGCTTCAGTGAACAAATACCTGTTTGAGCCCTGTTTTCAGTTCTCCGGGGTACGGAGCTACAAGTGGAAGTGCTGAGCTGTATGATAATCTATGTTTAACTTTTTGAGGAATGGCCAAGCTGCTTACCACAGTGACGGAAGTGTCCCAATTTCTCCACATCTTCTCCAACACTTATTTTCTATTTAAAAAAAATTATAGTCCTCCTAGTTGGTGTGAAGTCATAGCTCATCGTGGTTTTGATTTGCATTTCCCTGATGGTGACCGTCTTTTCATGTTCTTACTGGGTATGAACGTGAACTATCCACTTGATATTTCTATTAATATTCACTCAAATCCTCTGCCCATTTTTAAATTGGGTTGTTTATCTTTTTGTTGTTGATTTGCAGGAGTTCTTTGTATAGTCTGGATGTTAAACCTTTATTAAACATATGATTTACAAATATTTTCTTTCATACTGAGGTTGTCATTTCACTTTCTTGATAGTTTTCTTTGATGCACGAAAGTTTTTTATTTCAACGAAGTCCAGTTTATCTCTTTTTCCTTCGATGCTTATGCTTTTTAAATGCAATATTTAAAAAATGGTTGCCAAATCTGAGGTTGTAAAGACTTGCCACTTTGTTTTCTTGTAAGAGTTTTGTAGTTTTATTTCTTAAACTTAGGTACTTATCTATTTTTAGGTAATTGTTATCTATGGAATGAGGCTCAGAAGTATATTGTTATAAAGCAGCTTATATAGTGAGGAGACAGTGACTGTTTATTCTTTGCAGTAATTGGTTATAATCAGTTATAATTCTATATTCAGTTATATAATTGAATAGAATCTATTATAATTCTATAATTTTTAAGAAAATTATAGAATTTTCTTAAACGATAGCAAACTGGTTACTGGTTACCTCACATAAATTTTAGGGAACAGTTTAAATTTCACTTGCGGTTTTCAGAGGCATGAGCAAGAAGTGATACAGGTCAGGTTAGTCTCGCTTGTCTTGCAAAATAAACTAAATCAAATTTTGCTGTGTGACTAACCTGGTTTTGTCTGCTTAGGAAATTTTCAGACCTGGTCTTTGTTTATGTTTGATTTTAACAGGTGTAATGTAAAGGTCCAACATTGTGTTTTGCCATGTGAATATCCAGTTTTCCTAGCACCATTTGTTGAGACTATTCTCTCCTTATTGAATGATTGTCCCCCTTCTTGACTACCATTTGACCTTGTGAGGGGTTATTTCTGGGCTCTCAATTTTATTCTATTGGTCCATATACTAATCCTTATGTTAGCATCACACTGCTTTTTAATTTTTTAATTTATTGATTTTAGAGAGAGAGAGGAAGGAGAAGGGAGAGAGAAAGAGAAAGAGAGAAACTGATTTGTTGTTCCACTTATTTATGCATTCATTGATTGCATGTGTGTGCCCTGATCGGAAATGGAACCTGCACATTTGGCATATCAGGATGACACTCTAATCAACTAAGCCACCTGGGCAGGGCCACACAGTTTTGATTATTGTTGCTTTGTAGTAAGTTTTGAAATCAAGAAGTATGAGTTCTCCAACTTGTTTTTTTTCAAGATTGTTTTTGGCTATTTGCTATGCTTTCAGATTTCATATAAATTTTAAGATGGGGTTTTTCTTCTCTGCAAAAAAAAATGCCTACATATGCAACATATATAAAATCAATGTAACATGTAATAATAATAGAATGAAGGAGAAAGAAATGTGATCATCTTAACTGATGCAGAAAAAGGTTGATGGTGATGAAATCTACTGGGATTTTGATATAGATTGCAATGAGTCTATATATTGCTTGGGGTAGTATTGTCATGTGAACAATATTAAGTCTTCCAGTCCAGGAACATGGGGTGTTGTTCCATTTATTTTCTTTCAGCAATTTGTAGTTTTCTGTGTACACATCTTGGGCCTCCTTGGTTAAATTTATTCCTAAATATTTTATTCTTTTTGATACTATTGCAAATGGAGTTATTTTCACAATTTCCTGTCTAGATTGTTCAGTGGTAGTGTATAGAAATACACCTGATTTTATATTTTGTATCCTACAACTTTGTTGAGTTTGCTTATTAGCACTAATAATTTTTTTGTGGATTCTTTAGGGTATTAGAGATAGTTTTCTTTTTCCACTTTAGATACCTTTTATTTCTTTTTTTTTCCTCCTCATTGTTCTGGCTTGGACTTCTAGTTATATATTGAAAAGAAATGGCAAAAGTGGGCATTCTTGTCTTGTTCCTGATCTTAGGGAGGAAAAACACCATTGAGTCTCATGTTTTTCATACAAAGCATTTCTCGTGTTGAGTCAGTTCCCGTCTACTACTATTTTATTGAATGTTCTTTACTATGAAAATATGTTCACATTAGATTTTGTCCACATCTAACCTTTCTGCATCAGTTGAAATGATTATGTGTTTTCTCCCCTTCATTCTATTAACGTCACATATTACATTGACTTTGTATGTTGCAGTCACAGGATCAATCTCACTTGGTCCTGGTGTATAATTCTTTTATATGCTGCTGAATTTGGTTTGCTGGTATTTTGTGGAGGATTTTTTGCAACTGTGTTCACAAGGGACATTGATGTATAGTTTTTTTTTCTTGTAGTATTTTTTATCAGTGGTGTCAGGATGAGTTAGGAAGTGTTCCCTCCTCTTCAGTCTTTTAGAAGAATTTGATAAGAATTGGGATGGATTCTTCTTTAATGTTTGGTAGAATTCACCGGTGAACCCATTTAGTTGTTTTCTTTGTTGGGAGGTTTTGATGACTGATTCAATGTCCTTACTTGTTACAGATCTATTTAAATTTTCTATTTCTTTTTGAGTCAGTTTCTGTAGAAATTTGTGTTTCTAAGAGTTTGCCCATGTAATTTAGATTATCCATTCTGTTGGTGTTGATATTATTCTTTTTTAATCATTTTTATTTCTGTGAAGTTGGTAATAATGTTTTTTCTGTTATTTCTCATTTTAGTAATTTGAGTCTTCTGTGTTTTTCTTAGTCAAGGTGCCATGTACTTTTATTACATTACATTGGGAAGCATGTAAAATCTGGCTGTCATTCTTTTGGCAATATTAAAATTGCTCAGTGGGGTTTGAGTGTTTTCAGCCAGACCCATTCATTATAAACCTCTCTGTTAGCTTTCACCTAATGGTTTTCATAGCTTTTGATGATCATTACCCAATCTATTATTTCATAGGGGGATGATGAAGTTCTGAAGAACATATTTCAATGAAGTGATCAGACATGCCAAGGTAGAATGAAAGATGTGTTTTCCATACCCAGCTTTCTGGTTCTGAAGATTGGTGTGGTAGAAAACAAACACATCCAAGAGCCAACCAAGAGTGTGGAGATCAGTCACATGGGTAAGATCTTAAATAAATTACCGGGCTCTTTAAGCTACAATCTGCACAAGTAGGACACCGGACAAGATGACCTGCCTAAGCTCTTCCAGAGGTCTGTTCTTTAAAATGGTTAAGATGGTAATTTTTTTATAAAAAATATTTTATTTATTTATTATTAGAGAGGGGAAGGGAGGGAGAAGAGGGTGAGAAACATCAGCGTGTGGTTGCCTCTCACACGCCCCCTACTGGGGACCTGGCCCACAATCCAGGCACGTGTCCTGACTGAGAATCAAACCAGGACCTTTTGGTTTGCAGTCCGGCGTTCAATCTCCTGAGCCACACCAGCCAGGGCTGACAACATTTTTTTAAGTTAAATTTATTGGGGTAACTGGTTAATAATATCATGTAAGTTTCAGATACAATTTTATATCATCGGTATATTCCATTGTATGCTCACCATCCGAAGTCTCCTTCCGACAATACGTATTTGACCCCCTTAACCTCTTCATCCTCTCGTAACCCCTCTTCCCTCTTGTAACCACCACACTGTTATCTACGTCTATGAGTTTGTTTTCTAACAATATTTTTTAAAAATTCACTTTTAGAGAAAGGGGAAGAGGGGAAGAAAGAGAGGGAGAGAAATATCGATGTGAGAGAGAAATGTCAATCAGTTGTCTCTGGAATGTGCCACTATGATGGGAGACTGAACCTGAAACCCAGACATGTGCCCTGACTGGGAATTGAACCAGTGACCCTTTGCTTTGTAGTAAAATGCCCAAAAAACTGAGCCACACTGGTCAGGGCTCCAACATCATTTTTTAATCCATTGTTCTTTCCAGTGTTCTATAGCCTCTTGGGAGCTGTATGAGAGAAAGACTGCCTTTAAATGTCTCCAGAGAGGGCTCATGGTGGTCAAGTTAGGCTGGTGAATGAGGTGAGAAAACTACCCTTGGGGGAGGTGGTAGTGGATGAGTACTAGGGGCAAGTCAATTAGGGAAAGAGGGTGCTCCAGGAAGTTTGTGGTGCAATAACTAGTCTTGGGAATAAGAAAACTTTTCACTAGGAAGGTATTACTTTGGTCAACTTCAAAATGAGAGGTGAGAACCCAATATAATGAGCATCAAGCCTGTAAGTTTGCATGTAACTAGGAATGAATAAATGAAGGCCAAGTACCCGGGACTGAGGCTGAGAATGGTGAGTAAATGCCAATGGGCCCCTTCTCTGAGGTGCCTGTATATTAACCAAAGCAGACCTGGCAGCTTAAAGAAACCACGCCAGTCTGGCAAATGTCTATGCTTTTGTGTATGACATTCCTAGCATCTGGGAGGCTGTTTCTTTCCCTTTTCTATGCTTTTCCAAGTCCTCATCATTTGTTAACACTCAATTTCAATTCCCATATCCGTGAAGTTTTTTCTGATTACCCTCATCTGGAAGTGATTTCTTCTTTCTCGGGACCCGGCTATCACGGATGCTCACTTCCCTTCTTCTGTCCTGGTCATTTGGCAGTGATGTTCCTGGGTTTAAGTCTTGCCTTCTCAAGTGGAATCTGTTTGAAGGTAACAATCCTGCGTGGTGCCGCCTCTTGGCATCTCCCAGCACCCAGCCTGGTGCCCCGCACATGGTTGCATGCAGTGAGTGCTGACTGATGATTCAGTAGTCAATTCAATGGGGCAGGCATTCGTTCTCAGCTGTCCTCTTCCAGAAAAAGGACTTGCTTGAGGAATTTCCCTGGGACAAATGACAGTGAACCTGGAGGACTGGCTAGCCAGTGACTTGTTCCCCCTGAGCAAAGGGGATTGCTGCTGGGTTTAGGCTGCTCTGCCTGTCTTGCTTTAAAAAGACTTTCCCAGGACAGACTCAGGACCTGAAGTTCAGTGCCATTAGCACCACTACTGAGAGATGAGTGGTGAGAGATGCAGCCAAGCATGCCGCCCTCTGACCTGGTTCCGCTCTGCGCTTTTTGCAGCAAGGCCGTTTGGTGTTTCATTCCCGGCTCAACCCATGGAGCGTGCCCACATGGGGTACTAACTGGGCTTTGGTGCAGGGGGTGGGCTTGCATCTCTACGCGGGTAGGGACTTGGGCTGGGTGCACTTGTCTACACATATGAATGTGACGACTCCTTTAGGGGGAGGGGCATACATCTGAGTCTCTGAGTTTCTGTGGACTGTGTGGATGCAGCCCTGAGTTGGTGTCTGATGGTGGGGAGTTTGTATCCACACATGTGTGTGCCGTGTGGGTGTTACACTTGCACCCATCTTTGTGTGTGACCGTCTGTGACAGCTCTCCCATCTGAGTGTCTGCCTTGCTGGGTGTGTGCATCAGTGTGTCTCACCTTTGCGTGTGTACCTATGGCCATTCAAAGCCTCTCTCCTGTGGGTTCCTTCTTGTCCCTGGCCCCTAACTTTGACCACATAAAACAGATTTCACTTGGTTCATTGGCCTCATTCTTCTTGAGATGAGGATGAGGGCATAGAGGAGACCGGTGCTGGCCCTCGCCAGGGCTCTTTGCCTTCAAAATGCCATTTCTTTTTGGTACTCTGTGGTCCTGATCGGGCTGGGGAGCCACGGGAGCCCTGGGCCTTGAGTGTCCATGGCATCCTTTGGAATAATTCAATGGGATCTAGATGCCAAAAAGAAATGGCAACTTTTTATTTTTCATATTAATTAATTAGTTAAAAGGGAACCTTTTAGAACCCCAGGGCTGCCTTCCACTCCCCCACCTCCCAGGACAGGGCGGACATTCCCGACACTGTTTACGTCCTTTGCCTCCTCGCCTCCCTGCTCCCCACCCTTTGCAGGACCTCCTTCCTTTGGGCTTGCAGATAAACTGTGTCCCTGCAAACAAAGCCATCCTTCCTGCTCTGGGGGAGCCCAGCCACACCCTGGCTGGCCATGGCTCAGAAGTCTGGCTTCCTTCACCGGGTCTTCTGCCACCCTCCTTCACTGCTGGATTGACCCTCTCATCTCCTCCAGGAGGCAGAGGAGGTCAATGTTGACTTCTTGCCTTTTGTCTCCAGCCCTCCCTGCGTCTCCCCCTCACTACCCTGCACTGCCAAACCCCTCTCCAGCCCAGAAGGAAGCGCCAGCTGCCAGTGAAGGCCAGAGGAGAACGTGGTCAGGCTGGAGACCCAAGAGAACTGGCTTCTCTTCCCAGCTTCATCACCCCTTTTTCTTTGTGACCCTGAACAGTCTCCTCACTAAATGTTGATAGCACGATCTGTAAAAGGGGCAGGATCACCGCTGCCTCTTGCTGCTGCCAAGATCTCGCAGAGCATCTGTGGAGCAGCATTGTCACAGGAGCCCAGGGCTGCTGGGAACAAGCTCAGGCATGAGAGAGGGCAGGATGAGTGACCCAGGACTGGGAAGACAGACGGCGTAATGCGATTATCTTACTAGTAGTGGGAAAGGGCCTGTCTGGCGAGGGGAGCTGAGTAAAAAGTACAGCAGGCTCTCCTCAAAGATGTCACCTTGGTGTGCCGTCCCTTGGTTCCTTTCCCGTCTCTGTCTCAGACAAAGCTGCCCACCACAGCACTGGCAGGAGTGCTTTGGGAGAACAAAGAGAAGCCCACCCCCTCTGTGGGGTTGGGAGCCTCCTATCAGGGGGCAGGGGCTGGATCCTAGTTGCCTCTCTATCAGCGTGCTTAATATGGAGACGGGAGAGGAGAAAAGTGCACCCAGTGGTGACTCAAGAGCTGGCACCCCACTGGCAAGGTCCCCCTGTGGTGACGTCAGCTGAACGCAGGCCTGAGGGTATCTCCTCCTTCTCCTGTTTCGCCTTTGTCATGAAAGGGGAAGACAGTCCTCTCCTGACTACAAGCGAATGTGTTGTTTCCTCTTGAGATTAACCAATAAACAAACAAGCAAAAGTGAGTGGCATTTTCCCCATCACGACTCCTTCAAAAACAGGAAACACTTCCCTATTCCCCCTACCACAACCTCTCCACTGGCATCTGGGCCCTGACTGCCCCCTTGTTTCCTGATGGGCTTTTGTCTATCCAAAAGGGTTTGTGGGGCTTGACTTCCTCCTCTTTCCCGCCACAGAAGTTCCTTTCTCAAGGTCTTGGTTTCCCTGTTGGAGGAGAAACTGTCCTGCGTTTTGCACTCTTTCCTTCCAAGTGCCAGCCACCTTTCCTGAGCACCTGCTCTCCAGGGGGAAAGACGTGGGTCGATGGGAGAGAAGGGACCGGAGCGTGTTCAGCATGAGGACCAACCTCTTTTTAAGCCGGACAGGCTGCAGGCTCGCATGCACTGTCCCTCCCGGGGGAGAGTGGAGGAGAGCCCATGGCTTCGAGCAGCATGGCGGACGTGGCCTCTTCCATGCTGCCTCCTCCTCCCGGTCGGAGAAAGGGCCTGACAAAGAAGCCAGCCACAGCAGCACTCGTGGGGGACTCGGAAGGCGATGAGAGAAGCTTATCTGCAGGTTGGTGGGCGCCCTCTCCAGCTCTCTCTCTGCCCCACTGGTTTGAGCTCTCTCCCTGCGGCACCCTCTGAGGGAGAGGGTGCCTTACTGAACCCCAAGAAAGTCTTGTCTGGCCTGCTGGAAGGATGTGTAACATTTCCCAGCCCTTGGGGAGCAGCTTCTCCAATAGTCAAAGATTTCGATGATTATTCAAAGAAACTAGAACAACAGCTCCACAGAGGGCTGTGGAGAAGGGACACAGAGTATATGGGGGGTGGAGTGCAGGGAGGACTTCCACTTCGTTTTTGCTCCCTTCCAAGAACTTTAAAGCTGGAGGAGAAAGTTATAATTATAGACAACAATACCTCTAACACATGTCGTCTTAGACGAGGTGCCAGGCTGCAGTCACCTGAACTCCCCTGCGTTTCCTCCTACCCTGCGACATGAACATGCACATGGATGCACACATACACGCAGTCAGTTGTGAGGAGCATAGCACCAACCACAAGCTACACCTCCTGTGCTCCTAGAACATGCGCCCGCCGGGAGGCTGCTGCCGCTTCCGATTCTGCTGACCACGTGTTCTGAGTCACAGACCATCATACAATTGCCCCAGATGCCACAAAAGAGCTTGCATCTTTGGGGCCCCCAACAAGTAGACCGCAGCCTGGAGGCCGGAACTCAGTAGATTCAGAGGCCCTCCTCATTCACTGTCTGCTTCCCAGGCCACAGAACAAAGGTCATGTGAGGGCTCAGGGCCAGGATACAGCTCCCTCTGGGCAACATGTGCTCCTGTCCAGAGTTGGATGACCTCTGCAGGCCAGGCAGCACTGTATCCCTAGGGCCAGTCATTAGGATGACTTCCCAAAGCAGCAGGTTATTTGCCTACAAACCCCGGCTGGCCATCAGAATATGATGGCAAGAGTGTAAGTCAGTATTTTGCCCAGGAAGGGTAATTTGGTGATGCCTTTTAAATTTGTAAAAGTAGATGCCTTATGATCTAGTGACTCTATGTGTAGGAATTTGTTCTACGAATATACTGCACACATATGAAATAACATGTGAACAAGTTATTCACTGCGACATCATTTACTAGTAGAGGTTGGGAGAAAAGTAGGTGTCCATCAGCAGTCAACCAGTTTCACGGGTTATGGTACATCCATACAGCGGAATACTAAGAATGGGAAGCTTTTGTGTATTGGTATGAAAGGGTCGCCGATATAGATGATTAAATTAAAGTAATTAAAGTGCAGCCCTCACTGTTGTGGCTGTGGATTGAGTGCCAGCCTGTGAACCAAAAGGTCGGCTGTTCAATTCCCAGTCAGGGCACATGCCTGGGTTTCAGGCCAGGTCCCCAGTAGGGGGCGCGGGAGAAGCAACCACACTTGTTGTTTCTCTCCCTCTCTTTCTTCCTCCCTTCCCCTCTCCCTAAAAATAAATAAATAAAATCTTTAAAAAATAAAATAATTAAGGTGCAGGAAATTGGGTACATTTTACTACTATCAGTGTAGAAAAGAAAGGACAAAAGCATATGCATTTGTATTGACTTACTTTTATGTAAAATATTACTGGAAGGATAAACAAGAGAGAAACGGTAGTTACCTGCTTGGGACAGACAAACCAGGATGAAGGCATTTTTTAGAGTTTGATGCTTGCAAATGTGACTGCATGACCTATTCGAAAGATTAAATTTAAACAGAAACCAAAATGGCAAAAGGAAGAGCCTTGCACCCTGCCACCAGTGTGAGCTGGGGGAAGGCCAGACAGAGAAGTCCGGGAGGGGGGTGCCCCCACCCCAGCAGAGGAGGAAGTGCGCCAGGTGCCCCCAGTGCTCTGCTGGCTCAGAAAACCTCCCCTCACGGAGGCCTGGAGTCGCTCTCCTCACTGCCTCCTGTGGTTACCAGCAGAACCTTTCCCCAAACTCAGGCACACTCACGTGGCTAAGGAATTTTTTTTAAACGTAAACATTTTTGTACGCTTCTTCAGAATAACAAGGTCAACCTGTAAAACACCGACATCCTTTCAAGTTGCTGGACTTCCTGGCACCGCTTCCCCTTCCCCCACCAATCCTGATGTCCTGGGGGGGGGGGGGAATTGCTGAATGGCATGGATTTGTTTTGGAGATGACTCTTTAAGAATCGTATGACACCCCTTTGAGATAACTGGCAACACGCTGGGGTGTTGCGAAAACAACTTGGGAGTGACTGCCTTGGTGATCAGCAGGAGGCTTGAGCCAAGACTCAGGTCAAGTGGGGCCTCCACCCCCTTCAGACCTGGGGCAGGGGCTGGGGCTGAGCCTCCGCACCTCCAGCCTCTAGGCATTTCCTCGGAGCCCAAGGTCTGCTTGGGGTACTGCATGGGCAGGGAAGTCTTTTGCTTGGGAGCCAGTGACAAACCCAGCTCATGGGTGAGCTGCTGGGTCCCTGGGAGATGGAACTGGTTCTTTCTCCTCAGGGATAATTTTAGGTCCTCACTTGCCCTCCAGGCTTTCAAACTCCCAACCCCTGGCTCAGCCTCCCAGAGGGACTACTTAGACCAGTGACTATACAGTGCTCTTTTGAAATATAGAGCTGTTCAAAAGAGACATGCTAAGGCATGGCCCTGGAGGCATTTTCCATGATAATTTCCCCCCTTTTTTGTCTCATTGTTTCAGGGGAGGAAGCAAGACAGCTCCAGTCAGGTTCTGATAGGACTTAATAAAGGTATTATATCTTCCTGGCCCTGACCTTGAACCCAGGGGCTTATTTTCCAGCCTCACCTCGCC
Organism: Carollia perspicillata; assembly: GCA_004027735.1. NCBI lineage: Eukaryota > Metazoa > Chordata > Mammalia > Chiroptera > Phyllostomidae > Carollia > Carollia perspicillata. The sequence continues at coordinate 675 of PVKM010035238.1, read as the reverse complement.
ACACCGGATTTCAGAGGAACTGGCTTAGAGATTGGAATAGCTTTGCTGGGAGAATCAGCTGTAAATCTGGGTGAGGGGAAGTCAGCTCTGGGCTTCTTCAGGTCAAGGGAACCTCTAATGAGACTGCATGAGAGACTCACAGAGCATCAACACACCAGGCCTTTCATTCCGTACACTCAGACGTGTCCCATGTGAATTCCTCGACTCACTGCCTTTTAATTTTCCGAAGTTCGTCAATAAAATCTTCAAGTAAGTAGAGTAAACACGTTCCCATTGGGATGGTGGTGATGGAATATTTGTGGATAGTTGGGGGCTATGTAGGCAAGCATCAACCTCAAACCCATTCATTTGCTTGTAACATATCTTTACAGTGGAAGATTTTAAAACAATTTAAGGGTTTCATTTATTTTTTGAAAAATTGTATTTATTTATTTTCAGAGAGAGGGAAAAGGAGGGAGAAAGGGAGGGAGAGACACATCAGTGTGCAATGGCTGCCTCTCACGTGGGCCCTGTAACCCAGGCATGTGCCCTGATCAGGAGTCCAACCCCGACCTCTCCCTTGTGCAGTGCTAGTCCAAACGACGGCAGCCACACCGGTTAGGGCACAACAGAAGATTTTTCAGAGAAAGGGCCCATCTCGAAAATGTCAGGATGGGCATGTGTGTGGGAGGGCAA
>PVKM010035237.1:0-15245 GCA_004027735.1 Carollia perspicillata | reverse complement strand
CAAATAATTTAATTGGAAAAAACAAAGATTTGAATAGACATCTCAGTATAGAAGCTGTGCAGATGGCATACCAACACAAGAAAAGATGCTCAACATAACGAGACATTAGGGAAATTCAAATTAAAACCAAAATGATACGCCCTTAGTACAATGACTAACAAAACAAAGCGGAGCAAAATCTAACAACACCAAATGGTGATGAGTCTGTGGAGCAACTGAAGTTCTCAAACATTACTTGTGGGAGTGACAGTGGTACAGCCACTCAGGAAAACAGTTTGGCAGGTTATTATAAAATTAAGTGGGCACTTACCATGTGATCCAGCTATCCCATTCCTGGGTATTTAGAGAAATGAAAATTTGTGTTCACACAAATATCTGCACACAAATAACAGTTTTTTTTAATAGATAATTTTTTAGAAAGATTTTATTTATTTATCTTTAGAGGGGAAGGGTTAGGGAGAGAAATATCAATGTATGGTTGCCTCTTGTGTGTCCCCCGCTGGGAACTGGCCTGCAACCCAGGCATGTGCCCTGACTGGGAATCGAACCATGATCTTTTAGTTCACAGGCCCACACTCAGTCCACTGAACTACACCAGCCAGGGCACGAGTAACAGTTCTATTCATGATTGCCAATGGAATGGGAACATTCCCTCAAATCCTATAATGTGTGAATGTATAAAAAGATTGCAGTAATCTATATAATAGAATACTACTCAGCAATGCAAATGAATGAACTATTGGTTCAGGCTGTAGTATGGATGAATCTCAGAGGCATTCCGCTGAGTGAAACAAGCCTTTTCTAAAAAGTTACATACTATACAGTTCTGTTTACATGCCATTCTAGAAAAACTCTAGGTAGAGAGAGTGGGTCATTGGTTTGACCACAAAACGGCAACAGGAGGGTGTTTTCTTGGGTGATGAGACTGTTTTGTGTCCCAGTTGTGGAAGCTACATGAATCCACACACATGTTGAAGTCTATAGCACCGTACAGCAAAAAGAAAGTCAACTTTGCTGGATTTAAGTAAAAAAAATTGGTGGGATGCAGTACTCAGCAAGGGATTTTTAGCATTAAGTGCTCTTATTAGAAACGAAGAAAGACTGAAGATTCATAAGCTAGAACTGGGTTTCTCCATCTCATCAGGTCTGACATTTTGGCCTAGAAATTCTTTGTTGGTGGGGGTCGGGGGGTCGGTGTGTTGTAGGGTGTTTGGCAGCACCCCTGGCTGCTACCCACAAGATGCCAGTATCATCCTCCCCCCAGTTGTGACAACCTAAAAATGTCTCCAGATACTAAATGCCCCCCTACAATGCAAATGCCCCCTACAATGCAAAACTGCCCCTGGTTCAGAACCCCAGCAGCAATTCCAACCTAAGGAATTAAAAACAAAGAACAAAAATTATCCAAGGAAGTAGAAGATAGGAAATATTAAAAACAAGAGCAAACATTTATGAAATGGAAATAAAATCTATAGCAGAAAGATTCAACTCAGCCAAAAGTTTTTTCTTTGAGAAAACTAATAAAATTGGAAAATCTCTGGTGGATGGATCAAGAAAAAGAGAAGATGGATAAAGCAATGCAAGAAACGTAAAAGGCAGCATAGTTATAGATGTTGCAGAGATTTAAAAAATGAGAAGTTACAATGAACAGGCTATGTCAACACCTGGGAAAGTTAGATGAAATGAAAATGTTTCTAGAGAAATAAAAACGACAAAACTGAATCAAGAAAAAGTATAAAACTTGAACAGTACTGTAATTATTACACAGATTGAATTATTAGTTTAAAAATATACCCTAAAGAAAACACCAGAACCTCTCAAATGATTTTACTGGTGAATTTTACCAAACATTCAAAAATAGGTATTTTCAATCTTACACACACTATCCCATAATGCAGAAAAAGAGGAAACATGCCCCAACCCATTTTGTAAAGCTGCAACACTAAATACTAGCCTAAATACTAGTCTTAATACTAAATCTTGACAAAGACAGTGTGAAAAATAAAAATTATAGACTAATTTCATTCAAGAACATAGATAAAGAATTTTAAAACAAAGATCGGTAAACAAAGGTTGCAATGTAGAGAAGTGAAAATATGTCATGACCTAGTTTACTCAGGGCACATAAGATTGAGTAAACATTCACACATTAAAAATTAATGTGATTCTCTACATAATAAAGTAAAGGAAAAAGTGATATAATAATTTTAGTAGATGTGAAATTTAATAAAGTTTGACATCCACTTATGATTCTTGAAAAAATTTTTGCCAACCAGAAATAGATTGAAATGTCCCACCAAAAACTGCCACCAAATATCAGATTTAAAAGTAAAACATTGAAGGCATTGCCTTTAATCTGAGAAACAAGACAAGGATGTCTGCCACTGCCTTCAGCAGCTCACCAAAGGCCCTAGCCAATAAAACATGGCAAATAAAGAGAACATAAGAAACAAGAATTGGGAAGAAAAATCATACTGTTATTATTTTGTGATGACATGATTATAAACATAGAAACCTCCAAAGAATATGCAGATTCATAGTTAGAATTCAAAAAAGAGTGTATCAAGGTCACTTGATGTAAAGCTAATACAAAAAGTTAATTGCATTTTCTACATCAACAATGAACAGTAAAATTATACTTAAAAATAGATAGCAGGATTTGTCTTGAATTTCAGGTCAAGATGGCAGTGAAGGTGAATATGGTCCTTGCACCCTCCCACAACCGAATCAGAATTACAACTGAACTACGGAACGACCGTCATTCAGAACCACCTGAAATCTGGCTGAATGGAATCCTACAACTAAGGATGTAAAGAGGAAGCCCTGTAGGGACTGCTAGGAGGGGTGGAGACATGGAATGGGCCATCCCACCCGCGTGTGGTGGATAAAAATTGGGAGAGGTATCTCAGCTGCAGAGGTTTCCCCTGAGGAGCAAGGAGTCCCAGCCCCACACTAGGACCCCCACCCCAGGATTCCAGTGCCAGGAAGAGCAGTCCCATGACTTCTGGCTGTAAAAACCAGTGGAGACTGGGGCTAAAACAGATGTTTTCAGGCAGTTTCTCTTAAAGGGGCCCAGGTATGAACTTACTCGGACTGACTCCCTTGGAGCTCCAGCCCAGGCTGCAGCTCAAAAGGCACCAGAGAAACACAGAGAGGAACTGAATCGTCTGGTATCAGGACGAGAGCTGGAGGGGCAGCTTTCTCCTGAACAGAAGTAATTAAATAACAGTATGCAGAGTTCATGGATTGGCAGACAATAGGTAAAACTATCAGCTCTCTCAAATTGATCTGTAGATTCAGTGCAACTCCAGTTAAAATCCAATAGGTTTCTCTTTCAAAGATACCGCCAAGCTGATCCTAAAGTATAAATGGAAGAAGTAAGGGCCAAAAATAACCAAATTACTGCCAGAGAAGAATAAGCTGGAAAGCTAATCTTATCGAATATCATTATAGCACCATAGTAATTAAGACAGTGAGCCTTGGCTTAGGAATAGACAGATAAACCAGTGGAAGAAACTAGAACTCTCAGAACAATCGCACAAATGGAGACTTCGTTTCTGACAGGGTTGATACTGCAGTGCAGGGAAGAAAGACTCAATTAAAAAATTGTGCTGGGTAAATTGCTTATTTGTACCAAAAAAGTTAGACTAATACTTCACACCATATATAAAAATCAATTTCTGGTTGATTACAGATTTAAATATAAAAGGCAATACTGTAATACTTTTTGACGGTGATGAAGAAGAAGATGATGATAAGGACTGTCATATAATACCATGAGCCAAACAGTGTTCTTTATGCATATTAATTTATTTAGTTTACAGAACAGCTATATGATGTAGGTACTAATATCATTTCCAGTTGAGGATGATTATATTGAGGCATAGAGAGGTTAAGTAACTTGTTCAAGGTTTCATTGCTAGGATTTGAGCCAAGGCATTTTGACTGGGGAGTCCATGTTCTTAAATACCGTAACCATAGTATTAGTAGCTCAGTTTCTTGGAGCAAAATCCTGAAAAACCAAAAGGTTGTGGGTTTGATTCCCAGTTGGGTCACATACCTGGATTGCAGGTTTGGTCCCCGGTTAGAGCACATACGAGAAGCAACTGATTGCTGTTTTCCTCTTACATTGATGTTTCTCTCCTCTCTCTCCCTCCCTTCCCCTTTCTCAAGCATGTCCTCGGATGAGGATTAAAAAACAAAACAAAACAAATATAATCATAGGAGAAGTGTAGGAGGTTGTCTTTATGACCTCAGGGTAGAAAATAATTTCATAAAACCTGAAAATTGTAACCTTAACAAGAAAATGAAATATTTGACCACCTTTAAATTAAGACCTTCGGTTCATCAAAAGACACCCTAACAGAAGTGGAAAGATAAGCCACAAGTTGGAATAAATTACTTGCAACACAAAAAAGTGACAAAAGATTCATATTGAGAATATGGAAAAAAAATACCCCAAACTGCTGCAAATCAATCAGAGGATGTCACACAATCCAATAGAAAAATGGGAAGAGAAATTAAATAGGCGCTGAATCAAAGAGGAAAACTGAATGTCCACGATAACAATGCTTGTGCAAGAATAGCACTAAACGGTGTCCATCAGCAGTGGAATGGATGAATACTTTTTGATCCAATTGATCCAATGGAATACCATACAACCATGAAAATGGAAAGCCCATCAGCATGAATGAAACTCAGGATGGTAATTCTGAATAAAAAAGCAAGTCATAAGATACCACACAATGAAAAAGACTATTTTCAAACTTGATATCTGACAAAGGACCAGAATTTGGGCAGGCGGAAAAAGAATGGGCTCAGAGGGAAACATGCAGAGATTTCAAACTTAGTGATCATGTTTTAGTTCTTAATCAGGACGGGGGGCTACACGAGTGATCTTTTTATTGTTATCCTTTATATAGTGGACATATTTTATAAATTTTTTGGTATCAGCTCAGTATTTAACATAACATTTTAGAAAGACTGTGTGTGTGTTGGTGTATGCGTGGTGTGCGTATTTCTGTTTGGCAATGTCTTTCTCTCTCCTGAGCCTGGCAAGCTCTTCCCTGGCACAGTGGCTTTGCCTGTGCTCTGCCCTCCGCCAAGGTCTTTCTTTCCCTGGCTCTTCATAGATCTGGTCCCGCCCCAGCCCAGACAAGTGAAGTGAAAGCCTCTCATCCTCCTTACACATTCTGAAGAGATCTTGTTTGTTGACCCATGGAGCTGTTTCTCCTGACTATAATACGAGCTCAGGACTTTTCCTGACTCACTCATCCCAGCCCTAGACATGGATCGACAGGCTGAATAGATTTTTGTGCATATGAGTTTAGGGTTTCAAAATAAAAAACCACCCAAACTGTGGCAGATCCTGGCCGGCAGGATCCGTGTGTGTTGTGGCTGCTCATGAACAAATACGCACGGACAACGGAAGTCCTGTGGAGAAAAAGGGACGGCATGGCCACTCTCTGAGAAAGAGGGTGAGAGGGCCGGAGAGCCCAGTCTCTGTTTCTCTGGGTACATTACATGGAGGGCAGTCCTCATTTACTATGCACAGGTTCACTGCAGAGGACTGCCTTTTACAGAAAACAAAGGAAAGAATGCTGCTAATTACTTCAAAGAGAAGGGTGTTGCAGATCAGGGGGAAAAGTGGTTGAACTGGTCACACTCCATACTAGGGAGGTTTAGCTCAGATTTTAGGAAGTTGCAGTAAGCCCTTGCTGCCTCAATTCAGGGTGAGGGAGTTTTAGTAAAAGCAAGTCTCATAGCAGTCTAGGTGCAATGCAGGCCTGGTTCCCCACGGGAAAACCTCTCTGTGGGTGTGGTCCTGTGTGCCACTTGCTCCCCACTGCTTTTCCATGTGGAGGTTAAGCTACAATTCCACACCATCAAAGCGGTTCCTTACACCACACAAACAGCTACTTGGAAGTTGACCTCCTAAGACTGATGAATTCGGGCACTGACTTGTCCTTTACTAGTGTTGTGGTCAGCTGGGGGTTAAATTGCTTTTAAAATCATTACAGACTTCTGACCCAGGGGTTGTTGTGTAGAATAACAGAGGGGCATGTCTTTGAAGGACACAGGTAACAGCAAAGAACAAGTTTAAAAGAGCAAAACAAACTGAAGCTAAATAGAGAATGCATTTAAATTGGGTCTTTCCCCCTGGAGATCATTGCAATTTTAAGGGTAATGCTGCTCCTAAGAAGGTTAGCTTTACTCTTGGCCACTGTGGACGTGACAGTGTGTGGGCCCATCATTAATCAGGATAAGGTATTACAACCCGGGTGCAGGTTTGTTTGTAAAACGGATTTCTTTGCAGGAAGCACCGACCTGTGGCCCTGTGATGTTTGCATTGTGCTTCAGAGCCAGGGATGGCTTGGCAAGGGCCCTTGTGGTTTATAACGGGTTTTATTTCCTACAATTGCATTTTGAATTTTGGGGCCCAATCAGTTTGAGTTCTTTACAAGTATAATTTTGTTACCCGTGGAATGGTTTGAATTGAAGTTTTATGGAAGTAAGTTTGCATGCAGTTTGGGTTTTTAAAATTAATTCTTATTGGAAACATTTCATTATTTGGAAATGGATTTGGTTGGTGATAGCAGTCGTGAGGCTGCAACTGCTTGCTCATAAATGGGTTTATTATTGGATTTCCTTGTGCTTCGATTGATGGATGATGGCGAAGACACCTGTAGCACAATGCTCTTTTTTTTGGCAATGATTTTGGGTGCGATTGCCATGGAATACAAAAGTGGGAGACAGAGAAGTAGAGAGTTTGGTTCATGCCTCTCAGTGTAATTGATTTGAATACATTCAGCTAGAATGTGTGCTTATGGGGAATTAAAGGATCAGCAGTTTACAAATGTTCCCATTATAATCGGATCTGAAAAGAAATGATAGAACCTGCTGAGTGATGTGAGGCGATGGGGGAGGTATCCTCTGACAGGAATCCAAATGCCTGGGGTTTTCTGTAATGTGAAATGGAGTGGGTGTGCGGGGCTGGGTGGGACGCCACCAACCAATTCCAGGATCAAAATTGTGAAAATAATTGTAATAACCGCCACTTATTGAGCATGAATGGTGTGCCAAGCACTTCACCAAGAATTTATCTGTGCTATTTCATTTACTTTCCTAAGAATCTTCTGCAGCAGGTCATGCTGGGTTGTCGATTGTCTACCTGGCATGATTACCACCTGTTGTCGGGAGTCTTTTTCTTTGCAGAGGAGAAGCTGGGACCTACGTTTCCCAGAATGCCTTTTCCCAGAAGGTTTCTGGTTCTTGTCAGTTGAGAGAGATGATCCTAGGAGATCTGAAAATCAGAGAACAGGAGGCCATTATTCTCAGGACGTAGTTGCAGGCAAGCACATAGATAGACATGGGGTCGAATGCACCTTAATTTAGGTGGATGGGCTTCCTGAGATTCACCTGCTTCATCCTCGCAGCCTGAGAAGGTCGGCAGGAGCCTCCCCGGGAAAAATGCCTGCTGTAGTAAAGTAGCCAGGGTCCTCAATGTGGCTTCCCCCACTGTTGCTTTGCCAGCCCTTCCGAAAGCTGCGGAAGTTTCTAATTCCCTTCAGTAAAGCCCCTTTGACTTGGAATAATAAAGTGGCTTCTGTGTTTCCGATTGGACCCTGACTAAGACATAGGTGTTATTCTTATTTCTGTTCTTCAGATGAGCAAACTGAGATTTAGAGAGGTGAATTGCTTAAGCGCACACGGAAAATGGCATTTAAATGTGGATTTAAACCCACATCTGCCTGATGCATGATCCAGGCTACAAGACTCCACAATTTCTGAGCAAAACCTGGAGATCCAGGCACTTGAAATCTACTCACAACCTCCTGCATACAAAGCTTGCTCTCTCCCAAACCATTACCCCTGCCACAGATGCTCCTCTTAGAGGCAGTGTCTGCCGTTTGCTGGTCCACGTAAACTGTGTGGGAAACAGTCAGCTCTGGTGCTCATTGCTGTTGGAGACTCAGGCAGCTTCCAGGGGATTCAAGGATTTGTGGCTGAAAACAGGAAATGTATTTTCCTACCTTGTCTTCTCCTATCAATCGCCATTATAGAGGGCAGATTTTTGCATTAATGACTCTAGGGACATCTAAAATTATTCATAATAAATGGCCACTTGAAGGTTACATAACAGGATATTAATGTCGGTTCCATTAGAGGAGAGGTAGTGGAGTGGGGACTAGGAAAGCTGTAATTTGTAACCTTCGTATCGCACATTTCAATGGTTACAATGTGCATGCATTATTTTGCAATTTGAAAAACATCCCGTAAGTAGCCTGAACATGAAATGAAAAGGTATGTCCACTTGGATACACCAGCATGTGGCATGATGTATGTGGGGGTGACACAGAGTTGGCAGCAGACATCTGTAATGTCACAGTGTGTTGTACGTGATGGCACAGGACTTGTATATGGTAGTAAGCAGAAGAGCAGTGGTTCTCAAAGCTTTGTGTAGTTGCACTGTGGATGCTATGTTTAATATGCTTGTTAGATGCCCACGCGGAGCCTGGAATATGCAGTCATGTATCTGTGTCTGAAGCTCAGAGAAGACAGTCTGCCTGGCGATAAATATACATTCAGCTTGTGAATAGTATCAGTCAGTTTTCATTAGGCTATGTTGCCATTGCAAACGGCCCCAACATTTCAGTGGCTGATAAACAACAGGTGTTTACGTTCCCCTCTCTTTACCTGTTATCTGCAGGTCAGATGTCACGTCTCTGCTCTGCGTCTTCATTGTGGCAGCTGGGCTGAAGGAACAGCTCCTGTCTACGGTTTGTGGTTCTTTGGGCAGAACAATGTGATAGTGTCAGAAGCTTTGTTCAGGTGTGGCACATGTCACTAACTGGCTTCATCAGAACAGAGGATTGAATACTATGCATGTGTCTTTCCCTCCAGCAGTCACGGCCGCACCCTCAGGTACCAAGTCCTCCAGCACAGCAGCACCCGTATGTGCCCCCCAGGCCGGTCCCATCATGCCCGCAGACAAGTGGCCCTGACACATGGCCTTTGGAGTGTGGGATGTGTTTCTCCTCCTGAGTATGTCTTCTGCTGTGTGTGGCACATGCGACCACATCCTTCCCTCCCCAGTCCCCCCACCCCACGTGCTAGCTGGGGGGTCCTTAGGCTGCTTCGACAATCCTCTCTTGGGTCCGTGGAGGTCCTCTCCTGTCCAGACCTTGAGCTGCCTCCTATGATCTCTAAGTGATGCCACAGCTGGAGGCTGTAGGATGGGGGAAGGGAAGTGAGGGGAAGAGCAGGCATCCTGATGAAGGAGATAAGGAAAACCATCTGCACTAAATTCCCAAAAAGGAGGGAGGAAAAGATGGTGTGTTGCCAGGAGAACAATGACGAGGTAACGACGAATGCGTGATTGTGCTATTGAATGCCGTGTCCTTGAGTGTGGACAATGAGAGCCATCAGCAAGGGGAGAGGGTGGCTTTTAGGTGGGAGGGGACAATGGTGGCAGGTAGAAAAGCCACAGAGACAGGGCTTGCAAAGGCAGGTAGAGAGTCGGTGACAGAACAGGGTCACAGAGACACAGAGAAACCAGCCTCTGACGAGAGACAGAGACAGAGGTGAGGTGGGGTAGAGAGGCAGAGAAGTGGGAGTGTCAGAGCCAAGAAAGAGGCAGGCGGAGGGAGTCAGAGACTGCGTCCTCCTGTCTGTTTTCACTCAGGAGGCTGGGGGCCCTGGCAGATGCTGTGGGGGACGGTCCTGGGTAGGTGTCAGTCAGTGGGCGTTGGTAGGAACAGCTCACTCAGTCAATGTGGATACGTGTTAAGTGTCAGCTGGAAGGTGTCAGTCAGCACATTCCAGTCAATAACAGCCAGTTGGTAAATATCAGCCAGCAATTCAATGAAACAATCTAAGGAGCATAGATTGGTTGCTCTTGGGGTGCCAGGCATGGTGCTGAGTGTTGGGGGATGGGAAGGGGAGATGAAGCAGAGCTCAGGATCTCACAGGGCAGAGGAACAACACATCATCATGAATAAAATACCTACATTAATGTTTTTTTGGGAAAGCACTGAGCCTAGAGCCTTAGCATGGAGCACCTAGCTGAAGCCTTCTCCCAACACTCCAGGAAGTAGGTACCAGTATTCCCATTTTACAGGACAGGAAACTGAGGCTCAGATAGGTTAAGTTAGTACCGGACAGAGCCAGGGTTTCTTTGTACCCAGATCTGTGGGTTCCTAAAGGGGCTGCTGTGCTGTCCCGTGGTGTTTTGCCCTGTCTTCAACCAGCAACAGAGGATTGATGCACAGGGCGTGTTGTTTACATGACAGGGCGTCATCACAGGAGGGAGTGAGAACTGTGGGAGGGGAGCCCGGGAAGAGGGAATAGCCTCAGATAAAGGCAAGGTATTCCAGGCTCAGCTTTTATTTTTCCTGCCCAAGTCCTGGGATCAGCCATTTCTTACAAGAGCTGTGATTCTTTTTAATGAAGATGGTATTCAGGAACCAAGATCCAGGTGCTTGGTGTGCTAGTTGCTATGGGGGTTTCTTTGCTTCTAGACCTTCTCAGGGTACAGAGCTGTGAGACTGAGGTATGTACTTTTATAAACACACATGTACACGTGTATATAGCTACACCTCTGTACCCACAACTTAAAGTCTGATTCTGAATGAGCATTTGCAACTACTTGAGGATGAATGAATGTTCAAGAAACACCCAAGGATGAGTACAGGATGGGAAACTAGGGCAGACATTTCTACAGCTCTAGCTTTGAGTCCAGTCTGATTCTTGTTGCCTTTAGAAAATGTCCCTGTTGGTCGTCAGCACCTGGACTCTGGAAAGACTGGTTCAGATGGCTTAGGTCATTCTTGCCACTCAGTGAGCAGAGAATACTGACTGTGGATATCGGGAGCCTGGTAGTTGGGGTGAGAATTCCCAGAGGGAAGGAGAGCTTGGTGGGGTAGCAGCCTGGGAAGACCAGGGCAGGCCAGTATGCCGAGACTCAAATCCAGCAATCTCAAACATAAGGTAGAGATTTCATGTCTGAAGTGAGACCAAGGACGTTTACAGAAGGAAGAACAAGGGATGCACTGGTATTTGGGGTCTAGGGTTGGCTGGGGCTGCAGGTGTGGGTCCTACGATCTCAGCTGAGGTGGTGGGGAAAGGGAAAGGTTCTGGAGGGATGGGAGCTTGGGGAGGAAGTTCAGTTCTGCGCTAGCTCCTTTATTTCCTGAAGCCTCTTAAAGAGTTTTCTAAAGCTCCTCCATTTCCAACCACCCATTTCTTTTCATTGGCTTCAGTTTGTAAACAGAGCTTTATGGGTTTCTCTTTGAGGAGCTTCTGCTTTATCTCCTCAATGAGTCCTTTTCAGAGGCGGCCTTTTCTGTCCTGAAAGTTTTTCTCTCCAGCTACTGTCCCTAGCTTTCTCCGGTGGTGTTCGATGTTTACCTCCCCGGCATGTTTGCCCAGATACTGGAGAGCTGTTCTGTGTTGATTCTGCTGGAGCCTCAAGCCTCTGCAAACTGCTCTGGGCTTCTCAGTCCTGGGCACCCTGGTGAGGACCCCACAGAACCCGAGCTTGCAAAGTTGTGCCAGACTCTGTGTTGGGGAGCAGAGGGGCTTTACCTTTTATTTTTAGTAAAAACGTATTAAGCCCCTAAATTCTTCTTGTAGCCTTGCATTCAAGACCCCCAAGTAACCCGACATTGGATGGATTTTCTGTCCTTGTCTCCCACTAACCCTCCCTCTATGAATCTTAAAATCAATATGCTTGGGGTCTTTATGCCTCTTCACATTTTGATTTTTTCTATTTAAAAAATGTTCATCTGTTTATATGTTAATTGGTTGAAGAATATCTTGGCTCTTTTGCTTACCTTTTCCCACCTTCCCCCTGGGAAAATCTTGTTTGTTCCACAAATGTCGCCTCTCTTGATGAGTCTTCCCTGATTTTTCTGATTAGCACTAGTTACTCCTTCTAGGCTCCATGGCTTTTTTTTTTTAACATTAAAAAAAAATAATGATTTTATTTATTTATTTTTAGAGAGAGGAGAAGGGAGGGAGAAAGAGAGGAAGAGAAATACAATATGTGGTTGCCTCTCGCATGCCCTCTGCTAGGGACCTGGCCTGCAACCCAGGTATGTGCCCTGACTGGGAATTGAACCAGTGACCCTTTGGTTTGCAGGCCAGCATTCAGTCCACTGAGTCACACCAGCCAGGGCTCCACGACTGTTTTTATGGAAGTGATTACCCCTTGCCCAGGTGTTGTGTGTGTGCTCTTCCCTCCCACCATGTTCTGGGCACCTTCTCCCATGGACAAGGGCTGCACACTGTTGCATGTCTCCAGCATGAAAAGGCCTGGCACACTGTGGGAAATAATCCAAAAGGATTTCATTTCAGCAAAAAGATCTCCCACGGGTGTCTTTTTCTTCCCATTTTGCCCCAATTTGCTAATGCCCAGTCCTTCACAACTTGTCAGTTAGTTCTTTGCTGTTCAAAGTGTGCTCCAGAGATCATCATCCATACCAACCTCATCATCCATATCAAGTGCATCACCCACAGCAGCTGCACCATCCACTGGGAGTGTGTTAGGAATGCCAATGCCAACCTCCACTCTTGATAGGAATCAGAATCTTCATTTTAACAGCTGGAAGTTATGGGGATGACTCTTCCTGGCACTGGAATCCTGGGATGGGGAGCCTAGTGTGGGGCTGGGACCCCTTGCTCTTCAGGGGGGACCTATGCAGCAGAAACATCCCTTTGGATTTTTGTCCACAACCCATGGGAGTGTGAACAGCCCATGTTGTGTCTCCTCACCTCCTATCACTCTCAATGTGACTTCTTTAAGTTCCTAGTTGAGAACTTTCATTCAGCTGGATTTCAAGTGGTACTGAATGATGTTTTTTTTGTAGTGTAGTGTGAATTTGATGTGGTTGTGGAAGGGTGCGAGTACCACCATTTACTTAGGCTGCCATCCTGACCAGAAATCTGGCCTTTGGATCTCTCAGTTTCTCTTTGTTTAGTTCTTACCTCCACCCTCTGTCTTCCTGTCTTTCTTCCGACCCCAGTCCCTCACTACCTCTTGTTTGAATCCTTAGAGTCTCAGCTTAAATGTCACTTCCTCAGAAGAGCTTTCTCTACTTCTCCGGATGACATCAGATCCTGCAGTGTTTGCTGTCAGAGCTCCCTGTACCTCTTTATGGCATTTATCTCGGTCTATAATCAAATAACTAATTGCATGATTAGCTGTTCCACGCTTATCTCCACACTCTCATAGATGTAAATGACACATGAACTGAAGCCCCAGCTCCTGGTTAAGTGTTGGCTCAAAGGTGCTCCAAGAATGTTTGTTAAATGAGTGAACAAGACTATAAAGACATTAGCTTAGGCTACCTGGTCAGCCTGTCCTGTTCTTTCCTGGTCCTGGGGATTTCTATCACTACAACTTGAGCTTGGATCCTGGTTACACTGGTATGTTCACCCAACCTGCTGCTCTTCTGACACATCCTGAAGCTGTATGTCCTCAAAGTGAACAAAGAGTTATTTGGATCCCAATATAAACTGAATACCATTTCCATTTCCACTTTCCTCTGGCATGGTCTGTGCTTCTGCCCTGGTTGGTTAGGTCAGATAGTTAGCCAAGATACTAACTTCCCACTTCTCTGCCTTGTGTTTCATGTATAGGGAATTGGCACTGTGCAAAAAAGAGCCCAGAATTTGATCCTAGACTTGACTCTAGCCATTGACTATGTCACTTGGGTAAGTTCCTCTTTTTTGCCGTCTATAGAAAGAGAAGTTGGGTTAGGTTAGGGATGGCAAATATACAGTACACATGCTATCATTCCCCTTCCTGTACCTGTGGCAGACAGTATTAATCGATCATTGAATTCTTTGTTGCTGACTCCAGACAGAGCCTTACAATTCTAAGGCAGTGCTCTAGACAGCCACTACCAGTCGATCAGAGCTGGCACTTATGTTGAACTCTGTTTGCCATCTGAGGACCAGATGTTCCCTAAGTTTCTCTCTTCTCAGGTGTTTGAATATTTTGCTTCCTCTGCTGTTCTCATCAGCTTTCCTAAGAAAAACCTGTCAGTCTGTGCTCAGCTCTCTCAAAAGCCTCCTGTCTCTTGTCCTCCTTTACAACCGTGGGAACTACTCTTTGCTAAGCATTTTTTGACAATTCCCTTCTCTTCCATGTGTCATGGAAGACAGCTGCCAGTCTCAAAGGTCCCCAAACTGACCAGAGTGTCAATTAAATTCATTTGAGTATGCTTTGAGCAGTAAATCTTTAATATTAAAAAAACTGACTTGAGTCCTAATGCCTTTCCCAGGCTTTTTGCAAATCTCTGGGGCAATTTTTGTTCTCATGCTTACCTTTTAATTCTGACATTTTCCTTCCTCTGAATTCTCAGTCCTGTGCTTGTCAGCTCCCCTCCTTAGCTGTCCTTCTGTGTCCCATGCAGGACAAAGCCTCTGCACTCATTCTTCTCAAAGTGCCACCACCCCATAGCTGCTGTCATATGTTAGACTTTTCCTGAAGGCTGGGAGTAATGGGTAGGGGAGGGCAGAGAAGGAGTTTCAGCACAGGATAGCACAGTGCTACTAACACTTTAAACCTGAAGATTAGACATCTTGTTTCTCCAATTCCCACACTGCCCCGGAGATGGCCGCTGTCCATCTCAGACCCTCAGGCTGTTTGCTGGGTCTACCATCCCCTGTGGCCCTTCTTACACACTCTCTAGTTCCCCTTGCTTTCCCAAGAGCTGCATGCCTCCTCTTGTGGACTGTCCAGAAGAACCTGAACCTTTCTTTACCTCTTTGATGTGCCTACATCTTCTAGACCATGCCTTGGGGACCATCACGTTTTACTTCAAAGAAGTGCCTCCACATATTTTCCTAAATAGGAAGCCGTGCACTCTGATAGGAATTTTGTCATTCCTCTAGGATGTAAGAGCAGTTATAGTCAGTTCTTATTATGAATGGCCATCACGGTTTCCTTTCGATACCAAAGATGAATAAGATGTATCCTTGCCCTCAAGTTGCCCACAACTGGATGGTGGACACAGACAAGTTAAACCATCAGTTACCTTATGAAGTGAGCCATGCTAGAGAGAGGGCCAAGTAAGATGAATGCAGACCCATTTGTAGGAGTGGAGTCAGAAAAAGCTTCCCAATGGACGTGTGCCAGAGCTGAGTCATGAAGGCTGTGTGGGAGTTAGAAGTCAGACTTACGAAGGGTGGAGGAGGAGATGAGGCATTCCAGACAAAGGAAACCACCTGCGCAAAGG
>PVKM010035236.1:0-15285 GCA_004027735.1 Carollia perspicillata | reverse complement strand
GGGCCCAGAGATGTGGCCACTCTGGGCCTCGTGGGTCCACCTGAAGGTCCCTCCGCCCCGTCAGCTGGGCCGGTGCTCCCGGGGGCGCCCCGGTGGTCAGACTGAGAGAGGCCTCCGCCGTCTGGTTGAGAGCCTGAAGGGGGAGGGGAGGCCAGGTGCCGCCGTG
This sequence comes from Carollia perspicillata, assembly GCA_004027735.1. Taxonomy (NCBI): domain Eukaryota; kingdom Metazoa; phylum Chordata; class Mammalia; order Chiroptera; family Phyllostomidae; genus Carollia; species Carollia perspicillata. The sequence goes on along the minus strand of PVKM010035236.1, from coordinate 15,119 downwards.
TGTCCTGGGGCCCCGGTGTGTCAGGGGCTCACACCCTGGTGGCTCACAGCACAGGTGCTCCGCGGGTGTCTCTGGTGTTCTGTCCTGGGCCTGGGGGAGCGATGGGGGAGCCAGGGAGTGGCTGCCGGTTACCAGCAGGCCCGGCTTCCAGCCCGCAGGGAGACGCAGCCCGGGACGCCGCTCCCGCCGGGCCCGGGTGGTGCCCTGGTCGAAGGCACAGGCCCTGGGACCCACCTGTGGGCTGTGTGACCTCAGCTGCTCGCCCGCCTCTCGGGAGGATGGCGGCCTGCACGGGAGGCTCTCCTGGGCATTCCCGACGGGCCGAGGCACGTCCCAGGGCTGTCGGACGTCAGCCGGATGGGTCCTGCGGGCCTCGCTCCGCGCCTGTCGCGAGGCCCGCCCAGTGTCACTCTCGGAGCCCCTTCCCCCACCAAAGCCTCTTCCGAAAGCTCCTGGGGAAATGAGCCCCACCCCTGGATTCGGGCAGGGTTGAGCCAGGGCCCGAGGGTCAAGGCCAGCCCACGAACCTCTTCCTTTACGTGTGTGGAAAAGCCACCAGGCAGCCCTCCACCCGTGCCCAGTGGCCCAGGCCCCCAGGGGCCCCAGGGTGCGATGTGAGGCCCCTCCGTCATCTGGCCGGGCCTAGCCTGCATGTGGACGGCTGGATTCTGTTGCCAGCATTTGCCGCGTCCCTAGGCACCTTGGTGGCTCTGCTGGGCCCGGGGTGAGAGGGGGCCGGGTGTAGACAGCCAGGTGTGCGGTGGGCTCCGTGGGCGTGGGGACTGCTCTGCTGGACGGGCAGTGGGGCAGTCCCTGACTGGTGTGGCCCGGGAGAGAAGGCCAAAGAGAAAAGGGGGCTGGTGACCCAGGCAGGATGGGGCGACTTTGGGTACCATCTCTGACGCCTTTGCCCCCTGCTCTGGCTTGCTCAGGAGCAGCCCGCAGCTGGGGCTGCCAGGGTCCCCGCTGCCCAAAGTTGGGGGGAGTCCTGGGAGGCATGGAAGAACGCGGCGGGGAGCTGGCCTTCCTTTGGTCTGCCCAGTGGCTAGCGGGGCGTGGGCCCCGTTCCCTCATCCCCAGGGCCGACAGATGCCACCGGCCCTGAGGGTGAGGGTGGTAACAGGTGTCCCGAGCTGCTGTGGCCCTCCTGGACAGAGGGGTGCAGCAGAGCCAGGGCCCAGAGAAGCCAGCTGGGAGGCCCCGCGATTCCCAGGCCTCTCCCCGAGAACACCCCCACCCCGGGTGTTGTGTTTCGGCCACGCTGGTGAGGATGTAAGAACGCATTGTCTGCTCAGGCTCCCGGCAGGTCTGGGAGATCAGGTGGTCAGGGAGCGAGCCAGGCGCCCCGTGGGGCAGCTGGGGTGCATGCCCTTGCTGCATCCGTGGGGCACCTGCTGGCCCTTCGCTGCCTTGGGAGGCGGCCCTGTCCTGACTGTCCAGTCCCCCTCAACCCCGTCTGCCCCACCCTGAGCCTGCCCACCGTGGGGGGCAAGGACGGCTGAGGGAGGCGTTCGAATGCAGGTGGCACTGTGGGCCGGGCCTGCGTGAGCCAGGTGTTCTGGTCTCACACGGGCCGGCGTGTGTGCGCAGACCTGCCGTGGGACTCCAGCGAGGCAGCGTCTGAGGGCGGGGCGGGGGTGGCCCCGTCTCTTCATTCTGGGGCCCGTGGGAGGGGGCCCTGCTGTCCTCCCACTGAGTTCTCAGGATTCTGGGCCCACACAGGGGCTGCCCCTGAGTGCCTGCCCGCTTGGCTGTGGGGGGGGCAGCCCCCCCCACCACACCCCCGAGACAGCGGCTGCCCTTGTGAGCGGAGGCCTGGAGTTGCCAGAATCGGTTCTGGCTTCGGCGGGGAGCTCAGCTGGCAATTGCTGACTTAATTAATCTAGTTTGGGATTAAGTCCTCCCCGTGCGCCCGGCCTCAGCTCCCATTGATTCTTCCCTGCGCCGGGCTCCACCCTCCGTGGGAGCAGAGGCCCCTGGCAGTTCTGGGAGTCCCTGGCTTCCCTGGCTGTGGGGGCTCAACAGGCTTGTCCCCGAGGGTCTCAAGGGGCCATTGGGGGTGGAGGGCGTTCAGGAGAGCCCAGAGAAGGACAGCATTCCAACCTTGCCCCTGGCCTGGGGCTCTGTCTTTTGGGGACCAGGTGGGAAATTCCTCACAGTGAGGGGAGAGGCTTTGCTCCCTCGGCTCACACACGGCCGTGGGGGCCCCCCCGCCCCCACCAGCGGCCCCTGGGAGAGCTGCGCTTGCTGGCCCTGTGCCTGCTGCACCCCTCGGGCAGCCCGGGCAGCAGCCGGGCCGTGTCCGGGAAGCCGCTTGACCTCCGCACTGGCCTTTCTGTCCCTTCAGACCGGCACCCACTTCCCGTGTCGCGGGTGGGGCAGAGGGGGATGGGGAGTGCCGGGGGCATTGTTCTCCCCACGGTGGGAACGCTGGCTTCCGGGGGACAGTTCCGTCCCCACACAAAGGGCTTCCCCGGAGCCAGGACGGAAGAGGCGCTTTGCCGGCTCTCCCGCTTCCCGGCACAGTTCAAAGTGCCCGAGACGCAGCTTGGGAAAAGGAGCCCGGACCGGGCCCAGGCCGCGGGGAGCAGCTGCTCGGGCTGGGCAGCGGGACCTGCGGGGGCCCATGGGCACGCCCCCGACCCGACCCCCAGCGGCCATTCTGGTCTGAGGGGCCACTGATGCCTGTTGAGGTGGCAAAGGGGGGCTGGAGGCAGGAAGGGGGAGAGGACCGGGAGAGGAGCCCAGGTCCCTGGGAGCACAGCGGAGACCCAGCCCAGCCCCCAGACAGGTGTTCCACCAAAGGCTCCTTCCCGCAGGTTTGGGAGGAACCTGGGGCGTCCTGAGCTGTGGCTCTTTGTCCTGGGGCTTTGGGAGGTGAGGACAAGGAGCCAGGGGCACTTACTTGGCAGTAGTCGCCCTGGCTCTCGAGTCTCCCTGGGGCTTTGTCTCGGAGCTGAGCGGGTCTGCTGTTCCTCGTGGGGAAGGACCCCGGGTGGGGCGGGAGCGGGGAGGCCCAGAGGACACCTGCCCAGCCTGCTGTTAGCACATCACTCCGCGGCAGCCGGTACGGCCTGAAAGGTGGGGGACACCTGCTGGGATGTGGGGAGCCCTGGACAGGGAGGGACCAAGGTCCCAGGAACACGCCCCACAGCCTTGGCCGGAGACAGAAGTAGGCTTGTTGACCCCAGCGCTTCTGGGGCCGTTGCCCCTCAGTCCTGCGCTGTCCCGGCCTCGGTCTCCCACAGGGGCCCCGCTTCTAGGCCAGAGCAAGGGCCGTTCTGCTCTCCCGGGGCGGGGGCCCCCCCTGCCTGGCCACGGCCCGGGTTTTGTGCCTCGGTGGGTCTTCGCTTCGAACCTCGGGACCAGGCTCTGGGAGGAGGGGGCGCTGCGCCAGGCCCCTCCCCAGCAGTGGGTCCCAGTGACACTGAGTCGGTTGGAGCTGGTTAAGGACGAGAAGGAGGAGGCCAGGATGGGGCGTCTAATCCCGGCCAGGTGGCTCCTTCCACAGGTGTCCATGCAGGCTGCCCAGCGCCATGTTCGAGGGGCCAGGGGCCTGTAGGGCTGTCCCTTGCTGCACTGGGAGTCCCGGTCCCTGCTAACCTTTGGGGTGGGGGCCCTGGGCCCTGCAGACATGACCTCTGGTCCGCTGCTGCCACCACTGGTCAGGGCGGGCTTCTGGGCCAGGAAGGCCCACGTGACCCCCACGCTTCCCTGGAACAGGTGCGCCTCCCCTGGCGCAGGGAACCCAAGCGTCGTGGGCCAGAGCACAGGTCCTCCCGGCGCTGGCGGTCGGGCAACGTGGAGGATGTGGGGGGGCCCTCTGAGCACACGCAGCCCCCAGACCCTCCACTGCTCCTGTGGGAAACTGAGGCCCAGGCAGGCAACGGTGTGCACCGGATGGCCCCTCAGAGTTCCCCGGGGGGAACCACATGTCGCTCGCCCACCCGTGGAGCCCCCGGAAACGCCTCCCCTGGTGCCTCTGGTTCCTGCCGCGGATGGCCCCCAGCTGGCGGGGGACAGGGTCCACCTCACCCCCAGGCCGGCCCCACTGGACTGGACACTCCTTGAGGGCAGAGCTGACTTGGTGGGCTTCGCAGCCCTTGGTGGCTCTCTTTCACTGGCTCGAGGTGGAGGGAGCTGTCATCTGTCCCCTGGGGGTGGCAGATGGCCGCTTAGCTCAGAAAGGAAAACAGCACAATTTAGGATGGTCCTGGGTGAAAGGTCGCAGCAACATCTGCCTCCGGACGCTTTCTGGAGTCGCATGTCTATGGAGCGCCGTGCACTCGGGGGAGGGGCCTCCCACAGTGGGAATATTGAGGCCGGGAACAAAGCGCAGACCAGGCTGGGGGACAACAGGCGCGGCAGCCATTTGGCGCGCCTCTGAGCCTCCGGGCGGGCGGGCGGGCGGGCGGCTGCCGGATGCCCCGGCCCTCCGAAGTCCCGTCCCTGTGTCCCCAGCCCCACCTGTCACTCACCTGCTGCCTGCCAGGACGGGTCATCCGCTCCAGGGATGTGTGTGGGGCGGGAGAGAAGGCGGGTGGAGGAGCAGGGGCTGCAGTGACCCCCTTCAGCACGGCCGGTGACCCCAGGGCACCGGCGCTGGGTGGTTCAGTGGGCAGGGCTGCTCCCCGGGCTGTCCCCAGCAGGAGGGGCCCAGGGTCAGCAGGAGGTGTGGTTCGGGTCACCCAAGCCCTGGCCTGGGCCGCTCTAGGCCCAGAAGTTCCTGAATTTCAGGGAGGGCGTTGGTTTTGCCTGCCCTTGCCAGACCCAGGCACCTGTCCCCACTAGGCACGTACACTGACCTGCCAGGACAGAATGGCCACCGGGGGCTTCGTCACCCGCACCGTGGCCCTGGCCGTGTCCGAACCAGCCTTTCAGTCACTCCCACCTCATTAGGGAAGTCTGGTCGCTGTGGGCAGAGGAGGGGACAGGTATCTGTCCCTGGGAATTCCAGTCTTATGGCCAGACTTGGAAACAGGTGCAGACAGATGCAGAGGAGAGAGAGGTGGCCTGGGCCGGAGCCCTGGGGTCAAGGCAGGCGTGGCCGCCAGGACGTGCCCGGGCCCAGACCCTGCACGCCCAAGGTCCTCCTGCCCTCGCTCCGGCCCTCCCCCACGGAGCACCTGCCCCAGCAGTCCCACCTGCAGGGGCTGCTCCTCCCTCGCGGCCCTGCCTGGCGGCTCGCTGGGACGCCGGTGGAGGGAGGCTGTGCCCAGGCCCAGCCCGGGAGCCGGCGGGGACGGGCAGCATGCCTTCACGGCGAGTCCGCCAGGCCTAGGCGGGAGTGGGCAGACAATGGGCCCTCTCAGCTGCTGCTCCCCGAGGAGGAGCCTCCCTGCCCCTGCCCCCGCCCCGCCCGCCAGGGCTGGCGGCCCACCGCGCCTGGCCCGGAGCAGCTGCCGCCCGAGTCCCCTGCCACAGCACACCTGCTGCCCGCCTGCCCTTTGTCCGTGCCGCGGACGCCTGATTTATTGGGTGTGTTTTCCCTCTCGCCGGCCCGGCCTAAAACAGCTTGGCTGGCTGTGATACGCCCGGTCCGACGGGTTCTCCCACGGTCTTCCACGCTGGGGTCCCCATCCAGGACGGGGCGGCTGCATGGCCGGAGGGCAGGGGGACAGGTTCACTGGAACACTGCCCCGGGGCTGGTGGGATCAGAGTGCATATCTGGGCATGGGTTCCTGGTCCATTTGGGGACCCCTCGTGTCCTGACACGTTAGGGTGCTGAGTGGGGGGTGGCTGTAGCAGCGGGGGTCCCCCAGGACCAGCGAGGGGGGCCCAGCTCACAAAAAGTAGGGCAGGGGCGCCGAGAGCAGGAGGGGCGTACGGACGGCAGCTTCCCACCGCTTTGATGAGCCTGCCCGCGGTCCGGCACCCACCGCCCGCCCCGTCCGCCGAGGGGAAAGAAAAGGAGCCTTTTCTCTGGCGGGAGTGGTGGCCAGCTCCTGCCTGACAATGGAGGGTATTGAGTGGGGTGGGGTGGGGGAGGTGCTGTGAGCCCCCCCCCCCCCCCCGCCCGCCCCAATCAGCCACACTGCTCGGTTCCCAGTGAGCGCAGGCCAGGGCCAGGCGGCCCGTAACTGGATCCACGGGCGGGGCAGAGCCGCCCTCCCCAGACCGGGGGGTGCGGCCTCGCGGGAGCCCCAGCGCTGGGTGCCTGAGCACCCAGCTCCTGGGTCTGTGCCCGACGGGGAGGAGCCCCCCCGGCCCAGGCCCGGGTCAGCTCTCCGGGCCTCCCGGGGGGCAGCTTGTTTTCTTTAGGCCAATTGGTCTGGGGCTTTTGGCTCCTGGCAACAGATGGTGGGTCCCAGTGGCCATTTTGGGTCCGCCCTGCCCAAGCCCAAGCCGCAGGCACAGATGAAAAAGCCTCCAGGGAGACAGATGCCTCCCAGGCCGCAGGGACGGGGGGACAGTCCAGTTGCTGAGAAACGCTCAGACCCCGGCCTCCAAACCACCCTGTTGCCCCTTGAGGGTAGGGCTTCTCCTGGGGCCACCCTGCTCGTGAAGGATGAGGGCAACAGGGGAGAGAGTGGAGACTGGACCACACATCTACATGGCCACAGCTTCGGGCGCTGTGCCAGGGGCAGAGCCGAGCCCCTGTCCATCCCGGGGACCCCCAGGCGCCCCACCAGCTCCTGCCCCTGCGTGAGGCCCCGCCCAGCCAGCTCCATGGCTGTGGGTGCAGCGCCGGGCCCGCCTTCCCCGGGCCACCGCCGGCGGGCACGGTCTGCCTCAGAGGCTTTGCCCCTGGGAAGAGCGATGCCCGGCTGGTCCCAGGGCCTCTGCTGAGCCTTCCCGCAGGAGCAAGGCCACGAGGTGGCCCCAGCCAGCGATTTATGGCCCACGCTCCAGAGGCTGCGCCAATGGGGGGTCCTGCACTGGGGAAGGGAAGCAGGACGCCCACCCCCGCGCCCGAGGGGGGTGGGGGACAGACCTGCGTGCGCACCCGGCCCCTCGGTTTCTCCACCTGTGAACTGGGTGGTTCTGGTCCTGGCGGATGTCTTCTGGGCTTCCGAGAAGACCGGTTTCTGAAGGAATAGCCGGGTGCTACACACGGGTTGGGGCGGGGTGCCAGCCGTGGCCCCTCGAGGTCCCCGTCGGGGACAGCCCTTGGCAGGGGCAGGGTCCCGTCGCGTCTGCTCTTGTGCAGATGCTCAGAGAAGAAGACACGGGGCCCTGGTTATCGCCCACGTGCGGCACAGCCACCGTAGAAAAGCTGGAGGGGACGGAGGCCAGGTCTCCCAGAGCGCTCCTGTCCCCCCCCACCCCGGACAGCGGCAGTGGCGGGAACTCACGGCCCCTTCGTGGAGGCCGGCTGGGGCGCAGCCGCAGCCGTCTGCGTGGGTTTGGACGTCTAAGCCGGGTCCTGCCGAAGGCGCTAGTCTCTAGCCCGTTCCCCCAGTTAACAGAGATTTTTGGTGGGGGGGTGAAATTCACTTACTATAAAACTCAGTATTTGAACCTGTCCAGTTCAAATGGCATTTGGCTCACTCACGATGCTGTGCAGTCACCCTGGGGTCCCAGAACACGCCCGCTGCCCCTGGCAGAGCCCTGGCAGTGGCCGCGCCCGCCCCGCTGTGCCCACAGCCCACGTGAAGCCGGCAGCTGCTGGTGCCGCCCCGGGAGCAGACGCGGCACGGAGTGGCGGGACAGCCGGCGGACCTGACCCCTCCCTCTGCCGTGTCTGCCGCAGCTGCAGCCACGCCTTCGCAGGCCTGCGATGCCAGGCGCCCAGCCCCTGCCTCAGCGCCCCCTGCAAGAACGGCGGGACGTGCCACGCGGTGGACCGTGGCGGCGCGGTGGACTACACCTGCAGCTGCCGCCTGGGCTTCTCCGGGCCCCTCTGCCTGACGCCCCGAGACAACCCCTGCCTCGCCAGCCCCTGCCGCAACGGCGGCACCTGCGACCTGCTGACGCTCACGGACTACAAGTGCCTCTGCCCCCCAGGCTGGTCAGGTGAGGATGCGGTGGGCCGGGGCCCTGAGGACTCCCGTGGGGACGCTCGGCCCTCCTGGGGGTGGGCTGGCCCTGGCCCTGCCCTGGCTGCCGGCCGTGCGGGCAGATGCCCGGTCTCTGGCTGGGGGAGGGTCCCGGGCCCTCCTGGGCCGCTGGGGTCTGTGATCTAGAAATAGGTCCGAGCCACCCCCTAGCGCCCCCTTCCAGCCCTGGCTGTCGGGTGTCGGCCCCTCCGCTCCAGGGTCTTCACTTCCCTGCCTTCTGCCGCCCAGGGGCACAGGGCTCCTCTGTCCGGAGCCGCGGTGCCCGGTGGAAGTTTCTGGGAGTTCTGCAGGCAGACAGGCCCTGTAGCACCTGCGTGACTCCGCCTCTGGGAGGTCCCTGGTCTGCAGAGAGGAGGCTGCGCTGTGTGGTGGGGCCCCGAGGACCAAGAGGAGGGTGCCAGGGGCGGCCCCGGCCACGGGGAACGGGGCGGCCGGTGTGACCCTCTGGCCCCGCTCGCCCATCAGGGAAGATGTGCCAGCAAGCTGACCCCTGCGCCTCCAACCCCTGCGCCAACGACGGCAAGTGCGTGCCCTTCGAGGCCACCTACATCTGCCGCTGCCCGGCCGGCTTCCACGGCCCCACGTGCCGGCAGGACGTGAACGAATGCAGCCAGAGCCCCGGGCCCTGCCGCAACGGCGGCACCTGCTTCAACGAGGTCGGCTCCTACCGCTGCGCCTGCCGCGCCGCCCACACCGGCCCCCACTGCGAGCTGCCCTACGTGCCCTGCAGCCCCTCCCCGTGCCAGAACGGGGGCACCTGCCGCCCCACGGGGGACACCACCCACGAGTGCGCCTGCCTGCCAGGTACTGCCCACTGGCCTCGGGGCGGGGCGTACGGGCACCGGGTGCCCAGCGTGTAGGGGTGCGGGCCAGGCTGGACGGGGCATGTGTGCGCCCCGACCGCAAATTAGAAGGGGGCCCTGGGTGCGTGGAATGGGGGCAAGTCTGGAAGCGGGAGTATTGGTGGGAGGCCCACATGGGGTCCGGCTGCCACCCCAGTCTCCAGCTGCCCATTTCTGACTGGGGCGGCGTCTGCCATGACTGGACTGCAGGCCCACGACCCCCAGCACCCCTGCCCCGTGCCTGGGCCCCTGCAGTGAGGCCTGGCCCCGGGCTTCCCGGGGCGGCGGGCACAGCCACGTGTGAGCGCCCCGCACTGGGGCTCCTGGGGATGCGTGTGCAGGCTGCCGAGGCCTCCCCGTGGCAGGGAGCCCCTCCCCTGTGCAAGCCCAGGGCCTCCCCTGCTTCCGGGGGGCGGGGCTGCCGGGGCTGGCATCGTCACTTCCCCCAGGGGTGGCCCTTTCCTTCTCCCCCGTCCAGGCGTGGCGGGGGGCCGGGGGCGGAGCAGGGAGCGCTGAGGAAGCACGGCCCCTCCCCCACTCCGTCACACCAGCAGCCCAATGTGCCGGTGGTTCGTGCTGGTCTTCCCATCCTAGTTTTTGTTTGACTCAGTTTTGTTGCTGGTGGTCTAAAAATACTGACGACGACCAGGTCCGAAACCTCTTGGTCTGCCAGTTGCACACCACGGTGGGGGGGTGGGACCCCAGCAGGGGAGCGGGAATGAGGGAGGGGAGGGTGGGGTGGGTGCTGGGGGGGCACGGCGCCCGGCTGACCTGTGGGTGACCCGTGGGTGACCTGGGGGGTGCCCCGGCCCCACACCGCCAGCCTGGCCCAGCCCCTGTGAAGAGGAAGTGCCTTCGAGGCTGCCGCACCCCAGGCCCCGCTGCTGAGGTGCTGCGTGTGTGTGTGTGTGTGTGCAGAGGCCAGGAGCGTGCCCTTCCTGCGTGTCCCCGGGCTTCCCCCGTGCCACCTGCCCTCCCCAGCTGCTGGCCACTGGCCAGTCAGTCTCTGGGGGGCTGAGGCCTGAGCCCTCCAGCCAGGCCCGCCTCAGGCCCTCAGTTCAGATGCCTTCTTGGTGGCTGTGTGACCTCGAGCCTGAGACCTCAGTGGTGGCCTGGCCTGGGGGCCAGGGGTGAGCCCAGCCCTCCAGCCCCACCCGCTGGAGAAGGGGATCCTCCGAGGTGCAGGGCTCCCCGGCGTCAGGGGAGACGGGACGCAGGGTCTGGGCTCTGATTTGGGGCGCTCCCCAAACCACTCGGATTTATACCGTGGCTTTTCCTGGCCAGCGGATTTTGCTCCAGGGCAGCCGGGGGGGGAGTCAGGGGAGGGGCTGTGTCCCCAAGGGCAGGGGAGTGTTCAAAGGCACCCGGAGGGACGTTAATTAGTAACCGCCTGCGATCTGGCCATTGCCAGGCACACCTCTCTCTGGGCTTGTCCTCGGACTGGGGGGGCCGCTGAGTGGATTAATAGCTCACTGGCCCGGGCTGGGGGAGGAGCTGGGAGGGAGGGCTGCGGCTCTGCGCTCCCCCAGGACTGCCCCGCCTGGTCCTGCTGCCCCCGCCGCCCAGAGTGCAGGCCCCTCGGCCCTGTGCAGCCCCAGTGAGGTGGCACGTTCGTGACCGTGCACAGACACTGTCCTGTCACGGGAGCCGCTGGGAGCGCTGTGCCCCAGAAAGGCTTCCGCGACAGACCCTGAGAACCTGCGTGCACGAGTCCGTCTGTCCAGCGCCCTTTACAGAGCGGTTCCTCGGAGAGAAGCATGCTGCTTGGTTTCAGTGTCGGGGAGGGCAGGGCGTGGGGCGTGGTCCCCGAGGACCCCAAGGCCGTGGCATTGCCGGAGGAGGGCTGACCGGGCCCCTGGCTCCTCCCGCCGCAGGCTTCACCGGCCAGAACTGCGAAGAGAACGTAGACGACTGTCCGGGACACGGCTGCCAGAACGGGGGCACCTGCGTGGACGGCGTGAACACCTACAACTGCCGCTGCCCGCCCGAGTGGACAGGCACGTGCCTGGGGGAGCCACCGGGCGGGACCCCACCCCACCCCCTCGCCGTGCTGTTTTCCCTGAGGGCAGTGAGGGCCTCGGGAGCCCCGTCCAGGCCGGGGTGGGGGCGTGACCTGGGGCAGCCCCTCTGCCCACAGCCAGCCTCTCGGGCCCCCACCCCGGGGGTCAGCGCAGACGCGGGCCATTTGCAGCCTGGGCCCAGGCAGTCCTGTGCCAGAAACAAGCCCCCAGGTTTGAGCCCAGCCTGCTGGGTAGGACACAGGGACGCCGGCCACCCGGTGCAAGCCCTGTCGTCAGGGCTCGCTGTCCGGTGGGGGTGGTGAGCCTGCGTGGACCCCAGTGTGCCCATGTGCCCACAGTCACAGCAGGGAGACAGAAGTCCCCGCGGTGCTGAGGGGGAAGGGAAACCGGGATTCAGGCTGGTGACCGAGGAGTCCTCCTAGGAAGGCTTCCTGGTGGAGGCGGGCCTGGCGCGGGCAGGGGCGAGGGTCCCGCCCCGGGGCTGAAGGTGCCGCTGCCCCCGCAGGGCAGTACTGCACCCAGGACATGGACGAGTGCCACCTCATCCCCAACGCCTGCCAGAACGGCGGCACCTGCCACAACACCCTGGGCGGCTACAGCTGCGTGTGCGTGAACGGCTGGACTGGCGAGGACTGCGGCGAAAACATCGACGACTGCGCCAGCGCCGCCTGCTTCCACGGCGCCACCTGCCACGACCGCGTGGCCTCCTTCTACTGCGAGTGTCCCCACGGCCGCACCGGTGAGGGCCGGGTTGCCCTGGGGGCGGGCCCAGACGGGGCTCGCTGCCCTTGACCGGGGGCTCCCGGGGGCCGGGCGGGCACGTTCGACCTCGCCCCGACACACGGGCTGGCTTTTCAGGGCCCCCAGGGTGATGACCCGAAGGGGCCGCTCTGGGGTGAAGAGGGCAGGGGCTGCCTGGGGCCGGGCTGGGTGGCAGTTCGGCTCCCGGAATAACCTCAGGGACCCGGGGCCCGCGGCGGGGACCCGGCGGGAGGCTCCTCCTGGGGGCGCCCGCTGATGGCCGACGCCCCGCCCAGGCCTGCTCTGCCACCTCAAAGACGCCTGCATCAGCAACCCCTGCAACGAGGGCTCCAACTGCGACACCAACCCCGTGAATGGCAAGGCCATCTGCACCTGCCCCTCGGGGTACACGGGCCCGGCCTGCAGTCAGGACGTGGACGAGTGCGCTCTGGGTGAGCACCGGGCGTGGCGGGCCGTGGCGCGGGGCTGGGGAGTCTGGTGGAGGTGGAATGTGCCCTCGGGAGGCCCCCCCGTCTGGTGGGGGGTGCGGCCAGACCCGTCCCCGGTTTGATGGGGGGCGGAGAGGTCCCAGAGTGTCTGAGGCTGGAGCGGCCCCTCACCGTGCTGCCCCCCAACCCCCGCCAGGTGCCAACCCCTGTGAGCACAAGGGCAAGTGCATCAACACACTGGGCTCCTTCCAGTGCCGGTGCCTGCCGGGCTACACCGGCCCGCGCTGCGAGATCGACGTCAACGAGTGCGTCTCCAACCCGTGTCAGAACGACGCCACCTGCCTGGACCAGATCGGGGAGTTCCAGTGCATCTGCATGCCAGGTGCGCGGGCCAGCTGGGGAACCTGGGGCCACCCTGGGAGGCCCGGCCTGGGTGCAGGGAGAGCGGTGGGGGCGGGCTGCGGGCCTGGTACAGAGGGCTCGGGACGCGGCTTTTCTGGGCCCAGACCAACCCGGCCCCTGCCCTGCCCCAGGCTACGAGGGCGTGTATTGCGAGGTGAACAAGGACGAGTGCGCCAGCAGCCCCTGCCTGCAGAACGGCCGCTGCCTGGACAAGATCAACGAGTTCCTGTGCGAGTGTCCCCCAGGTGCGGGGCCGTCCCCCGGGCCCTGGTGCTCCCTGTGGCTGGTCCCCGCCCCGCCCGGCCTCGTCCTGCAGGAGCCTCGGGAGTGGTGGGGTGTGTCCAGGCCGGGCAGGGGGACGGGCCCCTCACCTCCCTGGGTGTGCTCGCCGGGGGCGGCGAAGCCCAGGGCCCAGGGACTCTCCTTCCTGCTGCTGGGGCTCCCTGAGGAGAGGGTGCGCTCCCCAGACTCCTGAGAGGTTTGGGTAGAGGGGACCCCCGCCTGGCTCCCTGAGGGCTCACAGCTGGGGGGAGATGGCCTGCAGGGATCGGAGGGCTTGGGGAGCCCCTGGGGGGGCCGAGTCTGCCCGCTAAGCCCCCGATGAAGCACACTTCAGGGAAGCCCGTTGCAGGCACTCCTGGTCCGGGCCGGCCGGGGCTCGGCCACCGGGCGGTGGTGCCCACTGTCTCGGCTGACGGCTGCCCCTCTGCCGGGCCGCAGGCTTCACCGGGAACCTGTGCCAGTACGACGTGGACGAGTGTGCGAGCACGCCCTGCAGGAACGGCGCCAAGTGTCTGGACGGGCCCAACACCTACAGCTGCGTGTGCACGGAGGGTGAGGCGCCGGCCAGCTGCGGGGCCCCAGGGACCGAGGGGCGCAGGCAGGCAGAGTCCAGGGGAGGGGACACTCGGAGCTGAGGTTAGGACCCTAATCTAGGGTCTGGGGGTGCAGCTCAGCTCTGACCCTGGCCGCATGGGCGGCTCTCAATGAAAGACAAACCCCCGGTTGTCCCCTGGGGGGACATAACCGACCTGGGTCTGGTGGCAGAGTCCCAAGGCAGGGGACAAGCTGCTGCCCAGGGAGCAGCCGCCCTGAGCCCTGTGCCCTGCCCTGCAGGCTACACGGGACCCCACTGTGAGGTGGACATCGACGAGTGTGACCCCGACCCCTGCCACTACGGGTCCTGCCAGGACGGCGTCGCCGCCTTCACCTGCCTTTGCCAGCCGGGCTACACGGGCCACCACTGCGAGACCAACATCAACGAGTGTCACAGCCAGCCCTGCCGCCACGGGGGCACCTGCCAGGACCGAGACAACGCCTACCTCTGCCTCTGCCTCAAGGGGACCACAGGTGCCTGGCCGGGTCTCAGCGGGGGGCGGGGCTGGGGGGGCTCAGGAGCTGACCCCCAGGTGTCTCCCGCCCCCCCAGGACCCAACTGTGAGATCAACCTGGACGACTGTGCCAGTAGCCCCTGTGACGCGGGCACATGTCTGGACAAGATCGACGGCTACGAGTGTGCGTGCGAGCCGGGCTACACAGGTGAGGCACCCGGGGCTCGGGGCCCCAGGGGGCTCTGTCCCTCCCAGGCCTCCTCACTGCTTTGCCACGGGCCCGGGCTGTGCTCAGCGGTCATGGTCAGCAACGTCCCCAGGGCCTGGCTGACGGCTGCCAGCCTTGGCCAGCTGACCGCGGCAGGGACCCTGGGGGTCCTGGGCTCCAGCCAGTGGCGGGCAGCTGAGGCCCAGAGCAGAGCCCGGGTCTGGGGCCTCCCTGCCCCCGAGCATGTCCTGGCTCTCTGGGCTTCAGGGGCCCCAGAGTCAGAGGGGTGGTGCGGGTTTGGCCCCAGGGTTGCTGGGAGGAGACGCCCACAGGGAGCACCGAGCTAGGCCAGGCCGGCTGGGACTGCACTCACGCACTGGACACTGCCCCGCAAAATGCCTGCTCGGCCCGTTCACGCCTGGAGGGCCGAGTGGAGGTCTTGGTTAGCACCCCCGACTTAACAGAGGGGGAAACTGAGGCCCGGGCCAGACCATGCTCTCCGAGAGCCCTCCTCCTCGCCCTCTCCTGGGGGGCCCTGGCGTGGGAGCTGAGCCCCCGCTGTCCCCTGCAGGGAGCATGTGCACCATCAACGTGGACGAGTGCGCCAGCAGCCCCTGTCACAACGGGGGCACCTGCGAGGACGGCGTCAACAGCTTCTCCTGCCGCTGCCCCGAGGGCTACCACGACCCCACGTGCCTGTCTGAGGTCAACGAGTGTGACAGCAACCCCTGCATCCACGGAGCCTGCCGGGACGGCCTCAACGGGTACGGGGCTGGGGTGGGGTGCGGGGGGCCTTCTGGTCACTGCCCCAGAGCCAAACCGCTGCCGCTGTCCTGGGCAGGGCAGGCGCCCCTGACCTGCAGTGCGGTCACCTCTGCAGGTACAAGTGTGACTGTGACCCTGGGTGGAGCGGGGCAAACTGTGACATCAACAACAACGAGTGTGAGTCGAACCCCTGTGTCAACGGCGGCACCTGCAAGGACATGACCAGTGGCTACGTTTGCACCTGCCGGGAAGGCTTCAGCGGTGAGCCAGCCGTGGGGGGCTCTGGGGGTGGGGTGGGCAGAGCCGGGGCAGGCCCGCCGCCCTGCGCTGCACGGCCCACGGGAAATGATGGGCACTGAC
>PVKM010035235.1:0-15264 GCA_004027735.1 Carollia perspicillata | reverse complement strand
CCGGACCCTGTTAAAGACCATTTTAGTGACACTTCTTGGCGCTGTTTCAACAAATGAAGAGACTGTTTATTTTGTGCTCCTCGAAGCTTTGTAGAAATCCAGCACGACCCTATGTTCCTGTGGACATGAGCGCCTCGCGTTTCAGAGAGACCTGGTTTCTGTCGGAGCTCTAGCTTCTTGGAAGTGCCCCCTGATACGTTGGTTCTAAACGGCTGTCACACCACAGCCGAGCTCAGATTTCCAACGAGTCTGATTGTATTTGTTGAGCCAGATCCGCGGAACTGTCCCTGGCGGCCACTGGAACCACAGGCAACGCAGCTAGATGGCGCTCACACCCACACATTTCTGCGCAATTAGGAGGATGTGCGCCATGTTTTCCATTAGCTCCCAAACTTAAGAAGCTTCCAGTCTTGGGGGAAGGGAGAGCAATGTACTTGGGAACATAAATAACTGCAGAGAAATTGTAATATATTCGTTTTCCAAATAAAACGAGCATGTGATGAATGTAGCATGCCAGATACTATCCTAAGCCCTAACCTTTTTCCCCAGCACACCTAAGAGACCGGCAGAGCACAGTTAAATCCTCCCTTTTCAGATCAGGTGCTGAGAGACCTAGTAATTTTCCCAAGGTCACAGGGGCAGAGGCAGAAGTCACACGCAGACGCCAAAGCCTCTCTCACACACCACGGACTGGCTCGAGAAAAATGCTAAGAGGGCGGACATCCAAGAACAGTGGTTAGCCCCAGGCAGCAAGGAGCATTGGAGGACCACATTATGTACTTCCTACATGGAATGTTGTGTGGGTCTTCAACTTTTATATACGGACTGTCTCTTAAAGAAAAAGTAATTCAAAACTAGAATGCAAAATTAGGTATGCAAGTGATTATGTATGTAGATTGAAAAAAGAAACCACAACAAGCTACAAATTGTTTACGAGGTGACAAATACCGCACCTGTAAGATCATGAAATATTGCACACCATCCCTCTTTGATGCTTTCACCTATTCTCGGTGCGTGCTCCTTGTATGATTACCTCTTCACAGGACAAAGATTCTGGAATGTCATTTCAGGGAAGAAAGAAAAAGCAATTCAAATGATTTTTAAACTGCCGTTATATTAGATTGAGCTACCTAATTATTTCATCACATTCCCTGTAAACTATGGACAGTAACTTACGGATGAATATGCGCAGGAGTTTTGTCACAAGAACCTTTAAGTTGCTTTGCTGTGGTTCCAGTGCTTCTGACTGTCATTTCCTCTGTAAGAGCCAGGCTTCTTCAGAATAAGGTGTCCTCGGATACGCTAAGACTGATGTAACACGTTGGGAGGCATTAAAATGCTGCTTCACAGTTCCCAGCATTGCTGCAGTGTTGTGCCCCGTGGACACAGGAACTCGGGTCAGTTCTGTTTTGCACTGATTCTCATTTCAGAAGCACGGAAGCGTTGTGCACTGCAGGTGTATGCACTGCACTGTTGAAAATGTTCCTAAAGGTAATGTCTGTCTTGACTAGACATAATGAGAACCAAATATTCCACTCCTAATTGTATACATCTGATGGTTAAAAGAGCGTTCCACAGACTAGCTTCTGCTTCCGCGCGTTTTGACTCCTTCTTCTCCACCCTCACACTTCAGTGTCAGGTGTAGTGGGACACGTTATACTGCAATGGGACCCCAGGTGCTGGGTGAGTATGCGCTGAGGGCATCAGGAGTATTCTTGGAAGCCATTCCCACCCTGGAATAGCCAGCATGGAAGGGAGCATGAACCACATGAGTAGATCCATTGAACCACCAAAAAAGAAATCTCCGATCCAACTTATTCCTAGCTGGAGTCCCCCAAATGTTCAGGGCCTCTTCCTTGCCACAAAGATCCCCAACACAAAAGTGATGGAGGGGGAATTCAAGTGGGAGACTACATTTTTAGCCTATTGCAATTAAAATATTTTAGTTTTGCAATTTTACCAAGAGTCCACGTGAACCCATGAAAGAACCACATCACTGGAATTCACCCTTATGACCAACGAGTTCTAAAGCTTAAGCTTCTTTCACGTTGCAGTAAATCTGCCCTGACTGCAGTGACGATGATTGCAACACGAACTGAGATCATGGACAAATTAGCGTGGACTGAAGTTGTCAAGAAAAACTTCACATAGGAGGCAGGCACTGAGCTAGGCCTTGGACCATTGGTGGGATTCAATAGACAGAGGGAGTAGGAAAGACCTGAGCCACAAGTTTCTGCAGCCTGCCAAAAAGTAGACACGCATATATATGGATGTAAAATGTGTTCTCCTGCCAATGAAAACATTTTTCCATCACTGGCTAAGAGCTACCTAATCAGAGCCAATGACAATACATTTATATATCACTAAAGAATGAGAATTGAACTTACTTCCCGACACCCCTTCCCCATCTCGACCAGCAAATAATCACTCCCGAGCCAGAATCAACCAGGCTGCAAGCACTAGGCACCCATGTGTCCTCCATCTCCCTTGTTTCTACACAAGGATCCAACAACACTGGGTTTGCACTCCAGGCAAGGGGAAAGAAAGAGGGGCGAGGAACTGGCCAGAGCAAAGTTTCCTGGATAGACTCGGGAAGCAAAGCCTGGTGAATGCCCGCTCTCCCAGTGTGAGGAAGGAAGGTCCATTGCCCAACTTTCTTTCCTGTTCTTTTCCACATCTTCTGTGCCATTACATCCCTGGAGGAAGGGAAATGTTTCCTGTCAGAGGCGTGGCCAGCCAGCCAGCCATTTGGAAGCCTGGATATTGATCTTGGCCGTGGACTTTTGCCTGTGTCTTTAACACACTGCATTTAGTTCTCAGTTTTGTTCTTCTTCATCCCGGATTCTACTCTGGAATATCAGAGAAATGCTCCCGGGGGACCCACAAGTGCAAGACTCTTTACACTTTAAGGAGCTCTGAGTTCAGACAACAGCCACAGCCAGGATCACTGAGGTCTTTTCCATCAAACACCCAGACAGAAATGTCATTCAGCCTGACACCCTTGTTCTGCATCTGCTCTATGTCAGGTAATCTCTTAGAGGCTGGAGTGATGGAGTAGATCTGGGTTGCCAAATTCCCCCTTCCCCTTCCAGATCACAAATGTAATTACCCTCTTTTAGTTTCCCACAAGTTGATGTCTAGTAAATTTGCAATATGTTTCTACCCAAATACCACGCTGACTCTAGAACACAGTTGGGTTAGTCCCAGGTCAGCCTCCGTGCTGCGGGTCTGGCAGTTGTTCACTGCCAATAAAACACCACACTGCTGATCCACTAGCTCGATGTGCGCTTGAGTGCACGAGAACACAGGCGCGTGGAGAGAGAGGTGGTGGAGGAGCAACTA
Organism: Carollia perspicillata; assembly: GCA_004027735.1. NCBI lineage: Eukaryota > Metazoa > Chordata > Mammalia > Chiroptera > Phyllostomidae > Carollia > Carollia perspicillata. The sequence continues at coordinate 11,922 of PVKM010035235.1, read as the reverse complement.
ACAAGTGCCAGGCTACATTTATTTCAGGATATGGTTTAAAGTACAAGTCCAAAGCACTTTTCCCTAACTTTAATTTTGACATACAAAACCACTTATTGAATAATGTTTGCTTTCCCTTTGTGATGCTCACATAACTCTAGATTCAATTGTTACATATCTGTAGACCTACCTATGTCCAGCTCACGCGCCTGTTTCACCGGCCTACCTCTTTACCAGCCTAGAATCACACTGCTTTAATCACACTGCTTTAATGCATCCCTACCCTCCCTCGAGGAGCTTGCGTTCTGCACAGGAAAACAATATCTAGGCCTCTGACATAAGTGAGGTGCTCACAGCCAGTGATCAGAATGGCTTGTGGAAATAGTAAGTTTAAATACAATGTAAAGGGACCACCAACCAGCTTCTCTATAAACTGCTCACTACTCTACTGAAATGGTTCTGGTTCCACCAACACATGCACACACGCATGCACACACAAACATGCACCTCTACTGTTGCTCTTGTTTTTCACATTGGCCAGATTAAAATGGTGCAAAGCAAAACAGTGCAGTGACCTCACCCAACCTACTTACAAATGAAGAGCTAGTCATTCAAATAATTGCTTCTGTTTTATTTTTGGAGGGGAAAAATAAAGCAGAGTGGGAATAATATCGGATATACAGTTTCTAGAAATTTGAAGCCATGGAAGCTGAAACAACTGGAATTTCGGGAATATTTGTTCGCTGGTACTTCACTGGTTTAGAAGAACAAGAATATGTCCTGTATTATCAGATCATTTATGAACTAAATTGTATTTGGCACTTCCAGAGATGTAAAAATTTGATTTAAGAAGACAAGGCTGCTCTCATCCTTCTGTAAATCAGGAGGCAAGATAGACGCTCCCCCCCACACACATTTGTTTCCAATTAGATTTTTCTGATTTTAAAAATTCTAAAATTAAGATGTTTCCCAATAATCCAAGGTTAATTCTGGGCCTCCAGAATGCTTACCAAAAATACTAGGTTCTTCATTGGCCACAGCATAACCCAATCTGTCCCTCATTCTCACTTATCCATGCCTCCCCCTCTAGGGCGGAGCTTGCCCGGACTTGGAGGAGCTACACCCAGACTGAGTGTAGCCGAGGTGTCTCCCAAGCCTTCCAAGTCTTTGATAACTTTCTCTAAAGTTGTGATTGGTACAAACGGAACTTGCCCTCAGCCAGTGTGTCTTAAACGTTGGGATGCATCGGAATCACACACCGAATCAGCTGTGCCGCAGTGGAGCCCAGGCGGGCCGATTCTCACAGGCCGATTCTCACAGGCTGCTCGGGATACCACGCCCCCCAGTCTGAGGCACTCCTGCGAGACCAGACACTCGCCAAAGCACAGGAGATCTTGATTCATGCGTGTGTCCCAGCGCTTGGCACAGGGACAGACATGTAGTAAGAACTTAATAAATATCTTCCAAATTGATGATAATTAGTACTAAATTCCAGTTGGAATTAAAAAATGTTACCACTTTTTACCAAAAACAAATAATTGAAATAGCTTTCAGATATTATCAAACCAAAAAAAAAAAGGGATCCTCACAACTTGATTAAAAAAAATGCTATAAAATATATTTTAAAAATTTTATAATTATCAATACTATTGGGTTGGCCAAAAAGTTTTTTTTTTGTTTTCCATAAGATGGCTCTACTAGTGCTTAGTTGTCTTGAACCTCATTCAGAACAATTTTTGTTAGATTGTAAGAAAAACATTGTGATGTTTTAAAAACATCAAAATTGGTAAATTTTTGTGTAGCCATTTTAATATTGAAGGCGGAAGAAAACATGCAACATTTTCAATGTAGTATGCTTTTTACCTTTAAGAAAGGTGAAAACTCAATTGAAATGCAGAAAAAAGAGATTTGTGCCGTGTACAGAGAAGGTGCTGTGACTGATCAAACGCGTTGAAAGTGCTGTGCAAAGTTTTTCACTGGGTAGTTCCACAGTTGCGTGGACCAGCTGGAGTTGACAGCGATCAAATAGAGAAATTCATTGAAAGTAATCATTGTTACACTATGTGGCAGATAGTCAACATACTCAAAATATCCAAATCAATAAAGTTATTGGTAAAAATGAAAAGTGTGTTTTTTTATTTTACCGAAAAAACCATAAGGACTTTTTGGCCAAACCAATGCACTCTCAATTGTCAGGAATCACTGAAAACAAGATTCTTCCATGCTGGCTAAAGTGAAAAGGGTGTCACTGTTTCACATTAGCCAGAGGCAGCAGGGAATTTAAAAAAAAAGTTCAGACGATAAAAAGTCAGACTTTTTTATATGGATCATTTAAAAATAAGATCACTTTGAGATTATAACCACTCTTTAGTTCTTTCTTGTCTTCTTATTGTTTTTTTCCTCTCCTACTCTTTCTCTTTTTGACTTGCAGTTCTCTCTGCCTGTCTGTCTCTGGCATCCTCGTTAGCTATCAATCACACTTTCTCATCATCCAGGGAGCCATAGTGAATGATTCAAATGCTCTGGGTGGGTGGTGGAAAGGCTGAGGCCAGGGCTCTTCAGAGAGCAGGAAAAATGGATTCAGGGAGACTTGCCAATGGATCCAGGACTCGAGTAATGACTAGAAGGAGAGACATCCTAGGACAGCAATTCGTAAACACTTAAATGCCCTTACGGAGCAGGTTGTTTAAATAGCAGTTCTTCAGATTCAATCCAGTCCAACAAAGATTCATGAACGTAACAGTAATGGTAAAGGAAACAGAGTTTGCAGACAGACTATCCAGTTTCCGATCTCAGCTCCCAAATGTACTACCTGTGTGACCTTGGGCAACCACTTCTCTGCATCTCAGTTTCCTCATCTGGAAATGAGAACAACAATAGAGTTGATGTGATAATTAAACGAGGTCTGGTAACTCACAAAAGTTAGTCATTATTTTTTGGCCAACACTGTTCTTCTTCTAAAAGTAAATGAAAACAAGAGCTTATAATTTAATTGGAGGTAATAGGCAGGATAATATAAGAAACTCATATTGATTTTTCTTCTCTATTAATCTGATTATTGCTGTATTTTTCAAAAGATTATATTTATTTATTTTTACAGAGAGGGGAAAGGAGGGAAAAAGAGAGGGAGAGAAACATCAATAGGTTGCCTCTTGCATGCCCAGAACCGTAGACCTGGCCCACAACTCAGGCATGTGCCCTGACTGGGATTTGAACCTGTGACCTTTCAATCCTCAAGATGATACCCCTCCCACTGAACCATACCAGTCAGGGCTGATTATTGCTGTTTTTGTTTTTCAAGTTGGACATAGCTTACATATATACATGTAATGGAAGAAATATTTATGAGGCACTCTGCTAAGTACTTCAGGTAATTATATCATTAATCCTCACTAAACCCTATAAAATAGATATTATTATCTGTATTTCACAGATGAGGAAACTGAGACTGAGAGGGGGTAATTAACTCAAGATCTCATAGCTAGTTAGCGGCTGAGCAATGATTTGTCCCACTCCAATTCTTAAGCCCCTGTGCTACAATGTGAAACAACCATCGAGCTTCAAGAACACCATTAACCAGAAGTTTGAACCCATGGTTACAGCTCCACTGACCTGCAGAATAAACGATGTCCCTGCCAGCTCCTCTCCAAAGCGCACCCAGCTGACTCACCAAGAAACTGAGAAAACAGCATCACCAGAGAAGGTCACGGTAACAGTGGGAGTCTTGACTAGCAACAGCCACCTTGTCCTGTAAGCCTCCAGGCTAACGAACCAAACCCTGGGGAGATTAGGTAATCTTTGGCAAACGTGGGGTGCTTAGTTGCCAGGATTCGCAGCAACCTGTCAGATCCTGGTGTTCGCTGTGCACTTGTGAGTCTCCCACGGACACCCTGTTGGAACTCGTATTTCCCGGCCAGAGAGAAGAGTGAATCGGAAGCTAATCTATCCATTTACCAAACATAACGCCTAAATTTCTCTGCCAGGAAGACACCGCTCTGACTTTTTTCTTTCCATTAAACATTCAGCAATGGGCAAGAGTTTTGAGGGCTTGTCCACACTGGCTTAGAAGGTCCCATTCCCCAGAAGCCTCCCAGAGACCTCTGGGAACGAGCAGCTGCTCCGTGAGCATCTTTAGCTCACTTGTAGCCAGATTTGGAGGATGTCCAAACTCTTACAACTGATCTCCTCCTCTTCTTTTTTGGATGCCATCAACCAAGAGGTGTTTAGGAATGTGTTAATAATTCCCAGGAGAAATTGGCCAGGATTACCTAGTCATGACTAATGAAGCTGTCATCCGCCATTCCCTCACGCTGTTTAATAATGCCTTCCAACGAGGGCTCCATGAAGATGGATAGTATTGTAACGCTGCGCCCAAGAAACTGGCACGATGTCAATGACAACAGAGGCCAGCTTATTTTGCATGCCACTCTATTTTTCATTATACTTCACAACGACTTGTTATTAAATGAAAATGAATTTGCCATTAGAGACTAGATAGTATTTAAAACTGTGCGGCAATGTTTCATGATTCAGTGTTTTGTTTTGTTTTTCTTTCTTTCGTAACCAGTGCAGCGGCCATGTGCGTAAATGTCATTCTGTATTAGGTAAGGCTGGATTTTCCAGAGCAATCGTAAATATTTTATGGAATTCAGTCATTAAAACTTGATGTGGTTTGAAGCTTGCTTTGCAGGATTCCGACTTGGAATTGGCCATTTAGAAAGAACAAAAATGAAGTAGGCTGTCTCCATAGGTAGTCCCAGAAAACGGCATGAAATGGGGACGGGAGAGGGAGTTTCTGTGCAGGAACAATGGCTTTCCCCGTCAGGCCAGAAGGCTTTCTGGACAGCAGTCTCCCAGACACCCTCTCCAAAGAGTGTGTGTCAGCTGGGATAGTTAGTGTTGTTTTACAGGAACAAATAAGCCCCCCAAATTTCTGTGGCTGAAAATGATAGCAGTCTGTTTCTTGTTTATACTACATGTCCATTGCATGGCTGTATGTCTATCATGAGTCATCCTGGATGATGGAGCACCCACTATCTGGAATGGGGACAAAGCTCTGCTGATTTCGGTCTGGAATCAGCAATTGGAATTTTAACCTCGAGGGATTACCTAGAGGACAGCATAAGGAACATTGTCAATAATGTTGTAATAACTGTGTGTGGTGTCAGATGGGTACTAGACTTATACTGATGATCACTTCGTAAGGCATCTAAATCTCTAATCACTATGGTGTCCACCTGAAACTAATATAATACCGTATGTTAACTACAATTTTAAAATAAAACCTTTTTTAAAAGTTTAATTTGAGCTGGTTACATGCCCCAACCAACCCCAAAGGGTGGGAAGGGGCCAAGAATGACCATCTGCTCAAAAGAGAGCCACAGCGTATCTGGTGATCAGCCCTATTACGTACTGATGTAAGATCAAAAGGAGGACTTCAAGTCCAAAGGTTCCAAAGAGCCTCTTGCCTTTTGGGAGAATCCTCCACTTTCCCCATCCCATCTTTCCCCTGTGGTCGCCCACCCTTTCCTCTGCTCGTGAAGACAGGCATTGTGTCCTTCCGTGGGCCACAGCTCTCCCAGGGATGCATCAGCCCAGGACTTCTTGACACCATATGATCTCTCACTTTGATTCATTTCAACTGAGTAGTGTACTTGAAAATTACCAGGGTGTTTATGTGAATTATGATTGCTGTTAAAGCTCAGATGCACATAGATCATTAACAATACTTTCCCTTTACCTATCCAAAATTGACTTCAAATTTATGCTTCTTTACAAGAAATCTCTTAGCATTTTGAAATGACTGTATCAGGACAAAATTATTGTATTCAGTGTTGCCTGCTTTTCACAGGTGGAGATCTCATCACTTATACTCACATAATAGTAATTTTCTACATAGCTTTGGCAACTAGAGGGTGAAATCCAAAAGAAATTGTATAAATTAAGTGGCCTGCCAGGTGACCTATTGGGTATTCTGTATGGTATTTGTTTAAAGAACTATCCTCACTAAGTAATAAAATTATGGCCCTACGTGTTTCTTTAGAGAGAGGTAAATATTTCCTAAACTGCGTTATTAAAGGGTTCCTTGGTATCGGTCTGGGTCCCTCCCAGAGGAACCATCCGAAAGGAGCTCATCCTGAGACAGGAAGCATGCAAGTGGTCCATTTCGGAGGAAATCCCAGGAAGCCAGGTAGGGGAGTAGGAAAATAAGTCACCAGAGAGAACACAGCCAGTATGAGTACTTTAATGAGAAAGGTACAGTTGTGGGCAGTTGAAGTTCATTCACACTGGTAACTGCAGGAGCGTAGAGATATCCCACCAAAGTTGAGACAGGCAGGGTATTTATAACATTCATCATCAGTAAGGACTGTCCCCGCAAAAGAAAAGCTCCTGGGAACCATGGAAGACGTACTCCCCCACGATCTGGGTGGAGAAGTATGTCTGCATATCAGAAGGGGTGGACTGTGTGGCCATGAGAATGTGCCTGGCCGACCTCCAACTACTGAGAGCACAGCTGATGAAGGGCTCCAGCTGCTGCTCCCTGAAATCAATGACCATGTTTGCACGGAGGCCGCACTTCCCCCGGGATGCTTCCAGCCAACGACTAGACGCAGCAGGATACTGAGGCAAGCCTGGTCCTGGAAGACGCAAGACTTTTCTTGCAACTAACTGTGGCTCAAAGACTCCCCAGTGGCCTTGCCACACACTTCTCAGACTGCACAGCGGTCTAGAATGCTCCCGCCAGTCCCCCTTCTGTCTCCCTGGGGGGGTCTGTCTTGCATGGCAGTCAGAGGGCTCACTCAGCCTCTTCCAACTCCCTCCCACTTTGTGTTGCACAGACATTTTCCCTAATAAAATCTTGGCATGTCCAATTCCAGCTTGGTGTCTGCCTCTCAGAAGACCCAGGCTAACACACACAGTAAGTGCCATGGAGTAGCGGCATTATTTAGATAGTACTAAACACAAATATGCTGGGTGGATGGATGGATGGTGTGAAAGTGTGATGGTTAATTTTATGTGTCAACTTGACTGGCCCATGGAGTGCCCAGCTGTTTGATCACACATTCTTCTTGGTGTTTCTGTGAAAGTGGTTTTGGATGAAATTACCATTTGAATCAGTAGACTGAGTAAAACAGATTGCTCTCCCCTATGTGGGTGGGCCTCATTCAATCAGTTGAAGGCCTGAATAGACCAGAAAAACTGACCTCTTTTTGCCTGAGTGCCTTCAAACCAGGACATTGGCTTTTTTCCCCCCTATCTTTGGACTCAAACTGCAATAGCCACTCCTCTCGGGTCTTGTACATTGTTGTGAAGAATAAATAGGATAATTTTTGTACAGCGGAGCTCTTGATAACTGGTAAAAATCCAATACGTGGTGCCTATTGTTTGTTATTGTACCTCAAGACTGGTTGGTGTCCTGCTTCTGCATTGTGACATTTCCTCAGATTCATGGATCATCACAGAAAGTAGGGAAAGAAGGTTTGCTCACTGGAATCATGGCCTCTAGATCAATGACCCCTCATACTTTTTGGTGAGGCAAACAGCTTTTGTGTGCCTCGAAAAATAATGAGACTCCCCCCTCAGACATGATAACAATTGTATATTTTTAAATCCTTGACTGAAAACACATGTGAAGCCAAAAAGCCTTTCTAAATTCAGTCGCCCCCGAAACGTATTTTACTGGCCTCCGGAGCACTGAGATGCGTCCTAAATGGCAGGGTGTGAGACACGTGGGACAGAGCCTTTATTCCACTCAGAGACGATGCCTAGTAGACATCTGGGCCCGAGACTCCACAGCTGCAGGGCTGTCCGGGGGTCTGAGGTCCAGCGGGATGAAAAACACTATTTGGTTAAGTAGCTGCTCAAGTCCGAGAAAAACCCCACCTTTTCTTCCTTAAGCACTCGAAGTAGCTGTCCTTTCTTCTCCAGCTTCTCCTGACGCAGCCTGCCAGGCAGATGTGCACCCACCCAAGACTCCCCTCCTCTTGAGGGGCTGCCCCTCTGTGAACGCCAGTCATTTGCTACCTCTTTTGTATGCTCCGGTATGAATATGTGACTATGAATTATTATTTCATTCCCGAGACTCTATTTCTGAATGTATTTACCAGAGAGATTTAAAAAAAAAAAAAAAACCTGAGGAGACCACACACAAGCATGAGTTGGAAAAGTGGACATCTGGTCACTTCCACAGGAAATGAGACTATATGGCCAGCGCTGTGATCCTGGCTGTGGTCCCAAAGCCCAGGGAGGCCCATCTGGAGAGAGACTGTGGTCCTGTGTGTCTATGTCACTTTAAGTCCACTGTCTCCCAGGGACAGCATCCCGGCTAGTAGAAAGGACCCACTGGAGAAAGGAAGACAAACCCAGCAGCAAGTTTACAGCCCTACACGGCTCTTCAGGAGCTCTAGAGGGAGCTGCTTCTAGAATCTGATATCTATAAATGGAGGCCACTCATTTGCCCCACATCCTCAACCCACAGCCACATGAATCAGAAAGACCACTGACGCTCCAAGCGTGTAAAAGGTATGGGGCCCACTGTGACCATTTATGGAGATCCTCGTATGTATGACATGCATGTATGACCTGAAACCAGCAGAAGAAACAACTCTTCTTGGCCACCATTTGTTCATTCATTCACCAAATATCTATCAAATCCCTACAATGTGTCACACACGATAGGCTAAAACTTTACTTTTGAACAAATAAAACAGGCAAGGCCTACTTCATGGAGCTTATTTTCTACTGGGAGACAGATAGGCTATTAGTCAAATAGTCACACCAACAAATGCAAAACTGCAAAAGGGACAAATGACACAAAGAAGAGGTGCTTGGTGCCCAGAGAGCCTCACGCAGGGTTTCAGCTAGTGAGGGAGGACCGGGCAGGCTCCCTGGGGAAGCCGAGCAGGAGTGAAGGGAGAGAAGGAGGTTCCCAGGCAGGGAACAGCCTCTGCAAAGGCCAAGGGGTGGGGAGAGGCCTGGCGAGCAGCAGATTTTGGCCTTCTCCACCCTGAAATCAGAGAAATAGGTAACGGTATGTTCTTCTTGCCCTTTGGTGGTTACATTTCTTACTTAACCTCTGTGGAAGAAAAATGCATGGTGTATGATGGTGCAAACACCAGTAAGAACCTCTGTTAGTTTCCCCAGGGATTTTAAATACATCCTCCCCCCTGAATATATTTCTTGCTTTCTTTTCAGCGTCATTGATTTATTCAAGCAAAAACTATACTCATCTTGTCATTGAGAATTCAAAATAATCTTACAATACAGGGTCTACATCCCCCTCAGTCTTCTTTTTCTGGAAAAATAAAATTAAGAACAGAAAATTGCAGAGAAGAATATAACACCATCCCCCACATATTGTCAATGTTTTAACATAGTTGCTTCATACACATGTCTTAGGAAAAAGCATAAACTGTAACATTGATTCGAAGCCCCTGGCCCATCCTTTCCCTCCCACCCTGGTGGTAACCACCAGCATGAATCTGATCGGACTCTTCCAGTCCATGTTTTAAAACTTGAACTTCATATGTGAGTCTATCTACCCATAAGTAAAATACCATATTGTTTTGTGAATTTTCACTTGTGTATTCTTAGAATCATCTTGTCAAAATCCCTGTAGACTCCACTTTTGAATATTTATTGGAGATGCATTCAAGGGATTTATTACTTTGGAGAGAACTGATATCTTTACATTATTAGTTTTTCCCTCTAGGGACAAACTATGTTTTTTCATTTAATCCAGTTTCCACTGTGTCCCTTTGTAAAATATTGCTCTTTTCTTCTCGTGAGCCGAGCACATTTCTTGTATTTCCCAAGTAATTTTTGATTTGTATTGATGTTGAGAATAGGATTTTATTTTTGTATTGTATTTGTTAATTCATCCTTACTGATATAAAAGGAAAAAGGTAACATTTTAAATACTTATTTTGTAACTGGCCGTGCCACTAAATTCTTATTATAAGTAATAAAGCAGTTTTTCAGTGGGTTCTTTCGTGTTTTCTTGGTAGATGATTATACATTAGACATAAGGCTAGAGATTCGCAAAGGATAATTTGGTCTGTGTCCTAGTGACGGTTAGGCTCCCTTTGTCCCCTTGTCTCACTGAGTCAGCTCGGACCTCCCGGACAGTGTTCTATAATAATGGTGAGAGCAGGAACCCTCATCGCAGTCCTGGACCTGGAGAGCCAGCCTCCGAGGCCACACTGTTTTTAGAACGTTGACGGTCAAGACAGGCTTTAACGTGCTTGTTTTCTTTTTAAATTAACGAGAGCGTTTTTTCCTCCAATCTGTATATATTTACAAAGCAAAGTGGTTTACAAATTGAAACCCACTACAGTTTTTGGTGTATTTTACAAAATTGAAGATGGAACTTACTCTCTGGTTATTTGGACTGGAAGAAGCGTTAGACTGGTTCTAGTTCTGAAACTGGCTGCGGCTTCATCTGTTCAGGCCTTCTCACTTCTCCGGGCCTCGGTTCCTCCCCGTGAAGTCAGGAGGGATAAGGTCATTCCTAAAACTAATATCGATTTTCTAACAGTTTAAGCCCTGTTTCCTATTTTAAGGATAAATATTTTTATCAAACAAATTTACAAAGTCAAACACAACTAATGAAAGGACAGGGCTGCAGAAGTTTAAACAGGCCGAATACATAGAAAGCCAAACTGAAAATAGTTCAAGGTAAGCAGACTGAAATCCGCACAAAATTCATGACTAAAACTTCAAAAACAATAACTACTACCTACTGAGTGTTTACTATGTCCCAGGAATACTGTTTTACTAACAAAAGAGGCTATTAATCATTTGTAACAACTCGATGAGGTAGGTAAAATCCTGATTCCTGTTTTACGGATGCGGAAACTGAGGCGGCGTGGAGGGGGAACTCTGTAGACTAGCTCACTCCAGGTCCATGCCAGTTTCCTTCTGGTATTTTGCAGCCTGGGAAGCTAAATTTCACAGTTCCCAGTCTCCCTTGCAAATAAGATTCCAGATCTGCTTTAGGTTCCATCAAGTCTCTGGCCGGAGACTTGATTCTGGAATAAAGTTAGGCAGGGAGAGAGGCAGCATGCAAGGCCATTATCCACAGATCACTGTGAGCATGTGAGGCTCTGGTGCCTCCAGTTCTGGGAGTGGCTCCCTGATCCTCGGGTCAGAGTCAAGGCAGGGCGTCCTAGACCCAGTTGTGGGGACAGCAATTTCCAGAAGCTCCAGACTGAGGCGGAGAAGTCACTTCCCGTCACAGCCCTTCCAGAAGCCAGTCCCAGGCACCAGTCTATGGGCAGCCAAGCCATCAATGTCGTAAGCACCTGGTTCCCTATTAAAGCCCTTCTAAATTAAACCAACTAAAGCAGCTCTATTGTCTGCACTCACTCAAATCATTATAAGCAGTGTAATTTTCCTTTTTCTCATGTGCCCTTTCAGCTAAATAGAGCATCCACACAGCTCAATGGACCAGGCATTGGATTTGGAGCTGGTGACCTGGGTTCTAGTCCCTCCCCTGTTCTTTAATAGCTGCATGACTCCAGGCAATTTCCTTTGCCCTTCTTGGTCTCAGTTCTTTTTTTTTTTTATCTTTGACATAAGGGAACACAGTGTTACTTCTGGCTCTAACATTCTATGATTATCATGGACCCAGAAAAATATGAAACACCAATGATGCAGATTGCCTGCTAAGCGATTCCGGATCAGCCACTCACAGACCTGAAACTCACAAGGCTATTTCCCAAGCCTTGGCTCTTCCTGGGTTTAACTCTTTTGACAGAATGCTCTGTGGTGGGCCTAGGATCCAGCCCCCACCCCAGAGAGGGACTTCAGCCATGGGAATACCACATGGTGGCTGGGAGGGTGTCACCCCAGAGGTCTTAGCTTCATTAGGAAGCTGCTGAGCAGGCAAGCTGAGGGTTACAAAGCCTATGGCTGCTCAAGAGCAAGCCAAGCAAAAGGTCA
>PVKM010035234.1:0-15250 GCA_004027735.1 Carollia perspicillata | reverse complement strand
CATAGGGTAGGAGCTCCTTTTTTCTTTCTGCCACATAGAATTCCATTGTATATATGTACCATAGTTTTTTGATCCATTCATTTACTGATGGGTACCTAGGTTGCTTCCAACACTTGGCTATTGTAAATTGTGCTGCTATGAACATTGGGGTGCATAGGTTCTTTTGGAATGGTGTTTCAGGGTTCTTGGGATATAATCCCAGCAGTGCAATTGCTGGGTCAAAAGGCAGTTCCATTTTTAGTTTTCTGAGAAAATTCCATTGGTTTGCTAATATTTTGTTGAAGATTTTTAGCAACTATGTTTCTCAAGAATATTGGCCTATAATTTTCTTTGTAGTATCTTTATATGGTTTTGGAAATAGGATATTGCTGGCCTTGTAAAACGAATTTGGGAGTCTTCCATCCTCTTCAAGTTTTGGGAATAGTTTGAAAAAGACAGGCGTTATGTCTTCTTTGAATGTTTGGAAAAATTCACCTGTGAAGCAATCCAATCCAGGGCTTTTGTTTGTTGGAAGTTTTCCAATTACTGCTACAAATTCACTAACTGTAATCTGTCTATTTGAATTTTCTGATTCTTCTTGATTCAGTTTTGGAAGATTGTATGTTTCCAGGAATTTATCCATTTCATTCAGATTGTCCAATTTGTTGGCATGTAGTTTTCTGTAATATTTTCTTACAATCCTTTATATTTCTTTTATGTCAGTTGTTACTTCTCTTTCATTTCTGATTTCATTTATTGGGGTCCTCTCTCTTTTCCTGATGAGTCTGGTTAAAGGTCTGTCAGTCTTGTTTATCTTTTTAAAGATCCAGTTCTTAGTTTCATTGACCTTTTATACTGTTCTTTTTTTCACTCTATTTCATTTATTTCTGCTCTGATCTTTATTATTTCCTTCCTTCTACTCACTTTGGGCTTTGTCGTTGTTGTTTTTTTCAAGTTCCTTTAAGTGTAAAGTTAGATTGTTTATTTGAGATTTTTCTTGTTTCTTGAGATAGACCTGTAGTAATACAAATTTCCCTCTTAGGACTATTTTGCTGTGTTCCATAGATTTTGGGTTGTTGTGTTCTCATTTTCATTTGTTTTAAGGTATCTTTTGATTTCTTCCTTGAGCTCATTGTTAACCCATTCACTGCTTAGTAACATGTTATTTAGCTTCCATGTGTTTGTGTATTTTTCAGTGTTTTCTTGTGATCGATTTCTAATTTCATATCATTATGGTCAGAGAAGATGGTTGATAGAATTTCAATCTTTTTCAATTTACTGAGACTTGTTTTGTGTCCTAACATATGGTTTAGCCTAGAAGATGTTCCATGTGCACTTGAAAAGAATGTACATTCTGGTGCTTTGGGATGAAATGCTCTGAAGACATCAATTAAATCTATCCAATCTAGCATGTCATATAAGGGCACTGTTTCCTTGTTGATTTTCTGTCTGAAAGATCTTTCATTTATATCAATTAGGTGTTAAGATCCTTTATATGACTGTATTGCTGTCAATCTCTCCCTTTATGTCCATCTTGATTTGCTTTCCATATTTAGGTGCTCCTATGTTGCATGCTTAAATGTTTACAGGGGTTATATCCTTTTTTAGGATTGCTCCCTTTACCATTATATGGTGTCCTTCTTTGTCTCTTATCATAGCTTTTGTTTTAAAGCCTATTTTGTCAGATATAAGTATTGCTACCAAGCTTTTTTCCCCTTTCCATTTGCATGAAATATAAGCAATCTATATTTGTTAGTATGGTGTTTAGCTCATAAGAGAGTTACCAAATGAACATGACCGTCTAGTTGTTAGTAACCTTACTAAGAACAGAACTTCTGATGAACAATTTAGCCACTTTCTTCTGTGGTTCTAAGACAGATTTATGGTATACTATATTCGAAGTAGGCTGTTATCTGTCTTTATAATTAGTATTTTACATTTGTTTAAGGCTTTACAGTTTAATATATTTTAAATAAATAAAATAAAATAATATATTAAATAAAATAATATATTATTTTACCCATTATCAACCAAATATTATACATGTTATTCCTTTCATTTAAGAAATGTGAAAATGAAAGTATGAATTTCACCCAAATCACATAGTTCCTGCATATATTTATATACTAATTATATTGCATATTATTTTATACCTTTTATTTATATGGAATTTTACAGCTTACAAAGGAGTTTTCACATTCATGATTTAACTTGATTCTCAAAACAATCCTATCAGGTGTTATTATATCACTTAAATTTTTTAAAAAATTTTATTTATTTATTTTTAGGGAGAAGGGAAGGGAGGGAGAAAGAGAGGGAAAGAAACATCAATATGTGGTTGTCCCTCACACGTCCTTTACTGGGAACCTGGCTCGCAACCCAGGCATGTGCCTTGACTGCAAATTGAACTGGCGACCCTTTGGTTTGCTGGCTGGTGCTCAATCCACTGAGCCACACCAGCCAGGGCTATTTTAAAAAAATTTTCACCCAAGAATATGTTTATTTATTCAGAGAAAAAGAGGAAGGGGCATGGGTAGGGGGTGGGGGAAAAGACAGACTGAGAGAGAAAGAAACATCAATGTGAGAGAGAAACATTGACCAGTTGACTCTCATATTCATCTACCAGGGATTGAATCCACAACATAGGTATGTGCCCTGACCAGGATTGAACTTGCAGCCTTTCGGTGTATGGGATGATGCTCCAACCAACCAAGACACCTGGCCAGGGATCAGGTGTTATTATTTCATATTACACTGGAACAGTATGGTATAGCTGTTAAGGACATAGGTTATAAAAGCAGACTGCCTAAATTTAAATATTATTTAATCACTTTCTGGCAGTGTTTCTATTTTTTTAATATCCAAAAATTGGAATGTAAATGGATGTTAACACATTGGGTTGTAAGGAAGCTTAAACATATATGTCTATTTTGCTTGCTGGCTTATTTACTCATTTACTTTCTTATTCATTCAATAAATGAATTGAAATCTGAAAGTGGCTTTTTAAAGCTTAGAATGAAACTGAAAGATGTTTCATGGACTGAAGAAATACAGTGATGGTGGTAAATTAAGTTATATCTTCAGGCCTCAAAAGGTATTCAACAATAGGGATTGTTAACACGCGTGCGTGCGCACACACGCACACACACACACATCCTATGACATTTTTCCTTTCCTGGTACAACAGGTTGATTCATCCCATGTTTCACAGAGTTGGTGATAAGCAGTTTACCTGATTTTCATCCTGTACTTCCATGTTGTATTGGTCACCTGGCTGAACTTCTGTGACTTTCTCTCCAAGTAGGAAACCCAGACGAGTCATGAGTGTGTTTGCTGCCTCATCTACAGATGGAGGGGGACCAAGTTCCTGTTCAGCATCACCTAAAACAGGAAGACATTGCAACATGAGTCTTTCAAACTAAAACGACCTACTTTTGCAACTATTATTACATTTAGTTTGGTCATTTCCTTTGTTTTCACATTCTAAATCCAAAATAACAGCGTTCCAGTCTAGAACCTGATTTTCCCATATATATGTATTACCATTTATATATAATCTACTCATATTATCCTTGATTTATTTACGTGAAATCAGTTTGAGAGAATGTTTTGGTAATTTACTAAATAGAAAAAGATTCCCATTTCTTTGGCAGTTAGCCTTCCAAATATAGTCCTTGTCTTGGGATCTAGTTCCTGGCCAAAATCACCACCTTTATTTAGTTTTTTCTTTTTCCTTTACAGTTTGTATAATTTTTTTTTTATTTTTAAATCAGTTTGGACTTACAAAAAAGTTTAAAGAATAATACAAAGAATATTTTTTCCCTTAGCCACTGGAAAGTACTGACATGATGTGCCATTATCTTATATAACCACAGTACCGGCACAGAAATCAGGAAACTAACATTTTTATTATTATGATCTCATGCACAGACCCCGTTTAAATTTTCACATTTGTCCCAGGAATGCCCTTTCTAGCTTAAGGAGCCAACACAATTTAGGATTATGCAATGCATTTAGTTCTCTGTTTTACTTCTTTTAATCTGGAACAGTTTTTCAGTCTTTTCTTAACTCTCATGACCTTGACACTTTTGAAGATTATAGGCCAGTTGTTTTGCACAATGCCCCTCAATTTGAAATTATCCCATGTTACCTCATGATTTGATTTAGGTTACACATTTTTGGCAGACTATCACAAAAGTACTGCTGTGTTAACTTTCATCACTTGGTTATGGCAGTGTTTGCCAGATTTCTCTATTCTATAATTACACTTTTTATTTTTGTAATGAATAAGTATTTTGTAGGAGGATACTTTGATACCATGTAAATATCCCCTTCTTCAACAAACTTTTAAACTAAAAAATATTTTTGTGATAAAATATATATTGTAAAACTTGCCATTTTAACCATTTTTTTTACTATAAAACTCAGTGATGTTGTACAACCATTGCCACTGTCCATTTCTAGAACTTTTTAATCTTCCCCCCGAAAAACTCTGTTAAATACTAACTGCCCATTTCCCTGCTTACTAGCCCCCTAGTAACCTATATTCTACTTTCTGTCTCTGTGAATTTGCCTATTCTAAATATCTTATATAAATGAAATCACACAATATTAGTTCTTTTATGTCTAACTTATATCTCTTTATATAATGTTTTCAAGGATAATGTAGCATGAATCCAAATATCACTTTTTATATTTCACTCCCTTTAATGACTGAATAATATTCTATTATGTGTATATAATACACTTTATGTATTCATTGATGTTGGACACGTGAGTTGTTTTCACCTATCAGATCTCATGAATAATGATAGTATAAACATTGTTGTACAATTATCAGTTTGAATCTCTCTTCAACAGGCTTTTGCCCACTATTCTTAGCATCCATTAATATTTCTTGGTTGAATTAATTATCACCATGCTTGCAAAAAAGGTGGTTCTTCTAAATCAATTACTCTTTCTGTGATGTAGTTCCTTCCTTCCTTCCTTCCTTCCTTCCTTCCTTCCTTCCTTCCTTCCTTCCTTCCTTCCATCCACCCATCTATGCACCCAAGCTCAAACTTCCCTATCTTATTTAATGAGTTATAATCTGTTACTATCATTATTTTGTTGCTTACATCATCACAAAAAAATTGGCTTTCAGTTTGGGTCCTATAATCTTTTGACATAATCCCGTCATTTTCAGAGTACTTCTTTGCTTTCTGGCATAAGCTGTTCCAGGCTCATCTTGCACATTCCCTGCCCTAGTGCTGGAATGAGTCCTTTTCCCAAAAAGTTCTTTTTAGTGGAGAAAAGCATTTAAAATATCAGGTATGCTCATTGCCATTAGGATGTCACTGTCCTCCAGGTCCACTAAGTGGACTGAGACAGTATATTCACACACATACATGTATGTGTGTGAACATACTGTATACATACATGAACATATATGCACTTATATTAATATTTATCTGTAAATACGTTTACAAACAGACCCCCCCAAAAGTTCACAGTGATGCTCTAATTCCAATTCAATACCATCCAGTTAATTATAGTTTTTCTCCTTTCCAAAGCTGTAACTCTATTCTCCAATAGTGAAAATTCTGGCTCGCATTATCCTTAGTCTTTTTATCTATTCCCCCAACATGTAACAAATTTCACTGTTGCTCACTGCCATCCTGCCTACAGGTGCTCTACTCATCTTGGTTGGGATCCTACTTCATGCCAGATAGACCTGAGTAACCACTTCTCTCACAGTCAGAATAATTTTTTTCAAAATTGCATATATAATTAGCATACCTCTATTCCCTTAAACTATACAATTCAGTGTCTTTTAGTATATTCATACTGTTATGCAACCATTATCACTCTCTATAATATTTTCATCACTCCAAAAAGAAACCCCTTTTAGGTTCATTTTTGCTCTGAAATTTAGGCTCCTAAAATTCCTGACCTCTGGCATTCATTTTAAGCCTCTGCTTCTAGACTGCGACATTCATTTCATACAATCAGTTTTTAAGGTTCCCTTTCTATAACATTTAGGCTACTTTTCAGTGGTTACCAACTATAGGAATTATTCTTTTTCAAACCTTTTCGCTGAGGGATGCTGAACAAAGTCAGTATAAGATTTTTCATTGGACTCACAATCAAGATAAATAATTTAATATCTCACCATCAAGATAAATACCTGCTGACATTAATTTGATTCCTTGTCAACATTTTTTCAGGTTTTTTAAATTTCCATTCAGATGCATTTAGTCTAACCTTATAACAATTCAAAGTAGCACAGATTCTACAGGACATTACAAAAATCTTTTTTCTTTTTTTGAGTCAGGTATGATCTTTTCGGGTTAGCAAGCATTAGCCATTGTGTCATAGTTTGATGACAACATACAATAGCTTCTTCATTTTTAGGACATTAAGTTTACACACGAAGTTGTTGCTGTTGGTGTTTAGCTAGATCGAGAAGGAGAGGAAAGGGGACTAGACATTGAGCTTAACAAACCAGGAAGCAGGAATGGGCTTGCTCAACCAGGAAGCTGCAGCTTCACACTCCGGGAGATTATAGCATTGCTCCGCCAAAGGGGTTAACATTCTTCCCTTCGGTTCTCTGGTGCTGGATTGTTGGGGGGCACAAGAGAAAGGTGCTGCACCAAAGAGGCTTGTCAGTCTAACCAGGGGGTGGGAACCCATCTGAACCCTGTGAAAGTTTGCGATTTTGACTGGTTCTTTTGAAAAAACACCTGGTCTGTCCCAAATCCGATCTAATACACTCCCAGGGGAACAAAGAAGCTCTCTCTAGCCCAATCAGTGACGTAATTGTCCCGTTCATTTGTGAGTGTACACAAAACTGTGAGTCTGGTAGCTCCTAGGGCCTGCCGTAGATGGTATGGGCTCCAAAAAGGGAGAAGTGCCTCTCTCACCTACCCAGTACCGGCTCACCTCATGTGGTTGTACGTCCTCTTTCCATAGTTATGTGGACTCCACCACCCAAGCAGCTGAGAACAAACTAAGCTACTTGGATGGAGACTGAGACACCTGCAGGAGCCAAAGGACTAAGCTTTACTATGAAGCAAAAACTGTGGTCACTGGCTTCTGTTTTGGTCTTGCTCAGGACAGGGTTGGACTTCTTCCGTAGTGGGGCAAAGGGAGATGGCGCACTGGAAACCCAGGGGGGCAGCTGCTATTTTCCCACCAAGAAACCATGCCACACCACAATCTCCCATGTGTGGGTCCTTGGAATGCTTCCCTTGTGATCTTGTGGAAGAGCCTTATTCCCACTGACAACAAAACCATTCCAAATGGCAAAAAAATAAGATTTACATTGGTATTACTCAGTTTAACATTTATCTTAATTTCTTCACTAAGGTCACAAGATGGGGGTCAGAAGAAGGCACTATATGTATGCACTTTTGTATACTACTACAGAACTCAAGTGTCCCTCTGTGGGAAATCTTCATAGAACTGCCACTGAATTTATGGCAGAGTAGAAAAACAGGCTCTAGTTTACCTTTCCTACTTCCTCTCCACGAGGCAACAAAAATATATTTTTCTGCCACAGAACAGAAGAGAATTGGCAGGATTATTTTCATAGTGCAAATATTTGGATTTATATGGATTTTCTCCCAAGAATAATTTTAACAGCTTGTTTCTTGATAAAATAAAAAAGTAACTGCTATATTCAAACTCATGAATTATCTTTTCCCTTTCTATAAACTAGCTAAGTTTTTCCAAATTCTCAGCATAGATTCCTAATTTCTGAGTATTCTGGGGTTCCATTTCATTTTTTCCAGACAGTTATTCTGATAATTACCAAACATGTTCTGTTTACATGTTAAGACTAGGTGCTATGAGAATATAATGAGGAAGAATTACAGTCACTGATTTTGAAAAATTTATAATCTATGTGGAAGACATACTATATGATTCATTTATTTAACATAGTGTTCATTATATACAAGTCACTAAGCACTTCACAAATATTAATCTTTATAACTATATGAAGTAGATATTATTACTTCATTTTATAGATGAGAAAACTGAGGCACAGAGAAATAAAGTTACTCACTGAAAGTCACATAATCAATAAATGGTTGTAACCAGGCTTCCCTACTCCAGAATCCATGCTCCTAACTAACTAGTATGTTATACTGCCTCCCTCACTGGAAAATAATATTATGATTAGTGAGAATGTTTAGATAAGACACAACTTATTAACCAGCATGTTACTTATAATATTTATGATTCTGTGATACAATAAGAATTATACATTTGGTCTTTGTTCCCAATTCCCAGAAAAGATCTCCTAAGCTCTTAGAATTTCCATGAATGACAGAGGTGAGAGAAGTACCTTTTGTTTTTTATAATAAACCCCTTTCAACCAAACCTGAGGTTATGTTAATGTAGAGACTCTGAGTGGGCCTCTAGGGAGCTTCAGGATAAATGCCGGTTGCCAGAGGACCCAATCATGTGATTAGAGGGTGAGAACTAGTAGTTCCATCACATGACCTACAGGGAGGAGGGAGGGGTGAAGATCTGAGTTAATCACCAGTGGCCATTGATTTATCAGTCATGTCTGCATAATCATACTTCTATGAAGGAAAACAGTGGGGTTTGGAGAGCTGGAGTTGATGAGCACACCCTAGAGAGAGGACCATACACCCAAACTACAGGGACAGACCTCCTGCGCTCAGGACTCTTCCTGATCACCCGCTGTGCACCTGCTTGATTCCAGTTTTTCACCATGTTATTGGGAATCACTCCCAAATTCCCCTCTACCCACAGTATTTGCTCAAATGCAAAATTCCTCTTAAATCCTTATACCAATATTGTACCTATCTTTTTGTCTCATCCATGACCATCTTGGTGATATGAAGAGTGTATCATAATAACCAAGCATGCCCAATTAGAACATGTCCCTAAACAAAGATTATACTTTTCTTAAGTGTAATTCTACTGTGCCTTCTTTAATGATGAATTTGGAATATGATAAACAAAACAAGGTGGTTGGTAGGTTATTAAAAAATAATCACTGTGCCCTGGCCAGTATGGCTCAGTTGGTTGGAGTGTTATCCTGTAAACAGAAAGGTTGCAGGTTTGATTTAGTCAGGGAACATGCCTAGGTTGTGGGTTTGGTCCCTGGTCAGGGTGCATACGAGAGGCAACTGATCGATTTCACGTTGATGTTTCTCTCTCTCTCTCCCCCTCTATAAAACCAATAAGCATGTCCTCAGGTGAGGATAAAAAAATCACTGTGGTATATTTCACTAAAGGAATCATACAGCATCCATATATTATATTTATTAAAACTATTTAAATTTATAACCCTTGGTTTTATTTTGGTTATTTGGGAACAGTGTGTTTATGCATTAGGCTTTACCCCCAGGACACTGTATGAGAAATACAACATCACAAAAACTAAAGGATTCTAAAATTTACATTGAAGTGTGTAGGAATAGTAAAAAAAAAAAGAAGAAGAATGACTTCTATTACTTAACATCAAGATTCAATATGGGGTCAAGATGACAATGTAGATAAGTGTAGTACACACATCTTCCCACGACCACATCAAAACTACAACTATGCTACAGAGTGACCATCATTCAGAACTGCCTGAAATTTATGTGAAATCTACTATGTATTAGTCAGTATACTAAACATTATATACAGAGTGGTAAGTATAAGAGAGAATATATATTAAATTGTCCAGATGGGTGATTTTGATATTTTAGTGTTATTTTTTTTCTTGTTTGGATATTTGACAGGAAATGATATGGGGCAATTGTTATTCAAAAGCATTCATTAAAAATACACTGTGATAATTCAGCTATACAGTAGTCCCCCTTATCCAAGTTTTGCTTTCTGCAGTTTTCGGATACCTGTGGTCAACTGAAGTCTGAAAATATTAAATGGAAAAAAAATGAAAATAAAAAAGAGGAGAAAATTCCAGAAATAAAAAATTCATAAGTTTTAGGTTGTGTGCAGTTCTGAGCAGTATAATAAAATCTTGTAGCTCAGTTGGTTAGAGTATCATTCTAATCCACTGGTTCAATCCCCAGTCAGGGCACATACAAGAATTAACCAGTGAATGCATCAATGAGTAGAACAACAAATCTCTCTTAAATCAGTAAAAAAAAAATTTAAGAGAAGGAAAACACATAGTATATATATAGCTATTAGTACCATCTGCAATTTTAGGCATCCACTGGGATCTCAGAACACGTTTCTCATGTATAAGGTGGGACCAGTGTAGTTTAACTCTTCTCATTAGGGTAAACATCGTATCATCTGTGCCATTACAAAAAATGTCACTTGGTGAGGGACCAGAAAAGATACTTATTATACTAAAGAATTCATTGTACAGAATACATTTTAATTAAGAAAATAAGCATCTTTGCTCTGGTAAGGTACCAGAAAACCATGTCCATATTTTATTCCCTTGACTATAATCTAAACTTTGTGTTTAGACAAATAAATTCTAACCAGTGTTCTTTAAAACTTATATAGAGAAAAATTATTTCTATAAAGTAAATAATACCTTTAGATTTTAAGGGTAGCCTTCTGTTCTACAGTACCAAACATAATTCACATGGATTAATAGAAGAGTAAGTCTTTAATATTTGCATTAGGCATTTTGTGGTATGATACAAAAAATGTATTACACAGCTTTTGATACTCAATGTTTTAATAAAATATTAACCAGTAGATAAGAAAATTCCTTTAAAATTGGTTTGTAACAATGCCAAGCAATAGAAAGCCAGACTGTAGATAGCTTGTCTCATGATCCTCTTCAAACATTATAAAAGAAAATCTCCAAATCATTTTGCATGATGACTCCTCCCTATTAAAATTTTTTTTTCTTGCAGCAATATGAACATCAGCTTCATTTATTCAGTTATAATTTAACTATGATGGCCTTTGGAGAACGTAAGATAAAAGCAGAAAACATAATAATGCTAAACCTACCTTAATGATCTATGAAATACATTTGGGATTTGTGGATGAATGAAGCAGACATTTAATTTCCCTCTCCAATCTAATTGCAACTGATAATACCGGATGGAAATCAGGAGCAGAAAGGCAAGTTTTTCTACAGTTCAGTATTATGGGTATCATAATCATAATAGGCAAAACTTGTAAAAATTGTGATGCAAAATATTTATTTCATTGAGATTTAGTTTCCAGTGTTGAAACAAAACAACTTGCTCAAAGACATGGACCATGGGCCAACTTTAAGAGCCTGTTTGAAAAAGACACTTCTTTTTTTTAATTGTTGTCTCCATTTTCGCCCCACCCATCCATACCTCCCACCCTCAAACCTACCCGCTTTGGCTTTGCCCAAATGTCCTTTATACATGCTCCTTGATGGCCCTTCCTTCCTCTATTATCCCCTATTACCCTTCTCTCCCTCCTCGCTGGTTACTGTCAGTTTGTTCTTTATTACAACTCTGGTTGTATTTTGCTTGCTTGTTTGTTTTGTTGATTCGATTCCTCTTATAGGTGAGATCATGTGGTATTTGTCTTTCACCACCTGGCTTATTTCACTTAGCATAAGGCTCTCCAGTTCCATCCATGCTGTCGCAAAGGGTAGGAGCTCCTTCTTTCTTTCTGCTGTGTAGTATTCCATTGATTAAATGTACCATCATTTTTTGATCCACTCATTTACTGGTGGGCACTTAAATTGCTTCCTGTACTCTGCTACTTTAAATTGTGCTGCTACAAACATTGGGGTGCATAAGTTCTTTTGAATTGGTGTTTCTGGGTTCTTGAGGCATAATCCCAACAGTGGGATTGCTGGGTCAAAAGGCAGATCCATTTTTAGTTTTCTGAGGACATTCCATACTGTTTTCCGCAGTGGATGCACCAGTCTGCATTCCTACCAGCAGTGCACTAGGGTTCTCTTTTTTCCACAACCTCTCCAACACTTGTTGTCTGTTGATTTGTCTATGGTGGCCATTTGCACCAGTGTGAAGTGGTATCTCATTATGGTTTCAATTTGCATCTCTCTGATGGCTAGTGATTTTGAGCATCTTTTTATATCTGTCTGGGCCCTCTGTATGTCATCCTTGGAGGAGAGTCTGTTCAGGTCCTTTGCTTATTTTTTAATTGGGTTGTTTGTCTTCCTGGAGTGGAGTTGTGTGAGTTCTTTATATATTTTGGAGATCAAATGCTTGTCCAAGGTATCATTTACAAATATATTTTCCCATACAGTTCATTTTCTTTTCATTTTAATGCTGCCTTCTTTAGCTATGCATAGGCTTTTTATTTTGATGAGGTCCAATTTGTTTATCCTTTCCTTTATCTCCCTTGCTTTAGAGGACTTATCAGTGAAAATACTGCTGCATGGAACATCTGAGATTTTCCTGCCTATGTTTTCCTCTAGGACTTTTATGGTGTCACAGCTTATATTTAAGTCTTTTACTCACCTTGAACTTATTTTTGTGTGTGGTGTAAGTTGGTGATTAAGTTTCTTTTTTTTGCATATATACCTATCCAGATCTCCCAACATCATTTGTTGAAGAGGCTATTTTTACTCTATTTTATCTTTCTGCCTCTTTTGTCAAATATTAATTGACCACAGAGACTTGAATTTATTTCTGGGATCTCTATTCTGTTCCACTGGTCTATGTGTTTGTTCTTATGCCAGTACTAGACTGTTTTGATTATGATGGCCTTGTAACATAGTTTTATATCAGGTATTGTGATTCCTCCTACTTTGTTCTTCCTTC
Organism: Carollia perspicillata; assembly: GCA_004027735.1. Taxonomy (NCBI): domain Eukaryota; kingdom Metazoa; phylum Chordata; class Mammalia; order Chiroptera; family Phyllostomidae; genus Carollia; species Carollia perspicillata. Next base: position 2,564 of record PVKM010035234.1, on the reverse strand, counting down.
TCAAAATTGCTGTGGCTATTCAGGGTCATTTAGAGTTCCATATAAATTTTTGAAATGTGTGTTCTATGTCTGTGAAATATGTCATTGGTATTCTCATAGGGATTGTGTTGGATCTATAAATTACTTTGGGTAATACATTTTGATGATGTTAATTCTTCTAATCCATGGACACAGTATATGCTTTCATTTATTGGTGTCTTCCGTAATTTCTTTCTTCAGTATTGTGTAGTTTTCTGAGTACAGGTCTTTCATCTCCTTATTAGGGTTTATTACTAGGTACTTTATTTTTCTTGTTGCTATAACAAATGAGATTTTTTCCTGATTTCTGATTCTGATTTTTCATTGTTGGTGTGTAAAAATTCCTTTGATTTCTGATTATTGACTTTGAACCTTGCTGTTTTGCCAAATTCACTTATTAGGTCAAGTTGTTTTTTTGGTGGAGTTTGTAAGGTTTTCTATGTACACTATGATATCATCTGCAAACAGTGACAGTTTTACTGAAAAAGGCACTTCTTTATCTTTCAGGTCATCAATGGCTAATAATATCCCTTCAATTTCTCATTTTATAGTTCCCAGAATTTAAGGGGACTGGTTTGTTCAAAGAGGTTCAACATTCCTAAGACTGTTCTAGTGTGCAATCTGGTCCCATCTAGCTTCATGGGAAGCACAGACCAGAGAAATAAGATACTCCTTTTATATACTTTAGGATGTGCATGCAATCTAAAAATACAAATGCTAGAATTATTTTTCCCCAAAAGAAATAATGGTGACAGGAACCTTTTAGTAATTAGAGACCCTCCAGCAGATAACAACTAATAAAAACTGGACAAACTACATTTTTTAAATCTTCTTAAAAAACACTAAAAACCTAACAAGATGGGGATAAATCATTTGAGACAAGGACAGGGAGAAAAAGAAAATCCAGAATGGAAATCCTGTCTAGTGTGAAGGGCCACTTTACCACAGGATGAATTTATTAATAAAGAAGAAAGGATTAAGCAAATGAGCTGTGCTTTTGGCTGTCTCATAAAATGAGAGGAACAAAATTTGTAATCTAGGATCTGCCAAGAGTGAAAATTCTACTAAAACACCTCACCCTTTGGGCTGAGACCCTTAAGAACTGTCCCGTAGGAGTAAAGATGAACCAGAAGTAAACTAGGCCTTGCAGTCGTGATTTGTGTCATCTCATTAGACTGGAAAACCTCAAATCCTGAACTTGGATTTAACTGGACCCACGTGGTAGAAGCAAATGAAAAACCTCTCTGGAGGAAAAAGAAGAAAAAAAAAACCCTCATTCTATTTTCAGATTATTCCTGCAAATATTCACAAATATTCTCAAATGTTAAATCCAGCATACAAAAATAATTTGAGGTATAAACGGACAAGAGAATCAGCAGGGATAGTAGGCAAAATAATTAATGGTAAATAGTACTATAGATAATCTCTTGGGACAATTTTTAATATAATGTAAAAAAGCAGTGGAACAGAGCTAGAGTCTATGGGAAGATGAGCGGCAGAGATGACGGAAGGAAAGAGCAGTGCTAGAGTTACAAGAAGAAACATCACTTGGTGTGGTAATCACTTCACAATACATACAAATATCAAATCACTATGTTGTACACCTGAAACTAATATAATGTCATATGCCAATTATACTTCAATTTTTTTAAAAAACCTGTCATTTGGTGATCACAGTGTTGGAGGTGGTGACTATTTCCTAACACAACTAGAGGTTATGGACGGAGGGATTTCTCCCTTAGTTCTTTTCAAAGTGACTTCACAGGGGCTTCTGGTCAGGATGGCAGCATAGGTAAACATGGCTCACCTCCTTGCTCAACCACATCAAAATTACAACTAAATTATAGAAGAATCATCACTCAGAACAGCCAGAAATCAAGTTGAATGAAAGTCTGACAACTATGGAATTAAAGAAACCTCATCCATCCAGACTGGCAGGAGGGGCAGAGACACAGAATGGACTGGTACCACATCCACATGTGATGGATAAAAATTCGAAGGGGTATCTCAGGGGAGAGGAGTCCCAGCTCCACAGCAGGCTCCCCAACCAAGGGTTCAGGTACCAGGAAGATAAGTCTCCATAACTTGTGGCTGCAAAATCCAGTGGGGATTGAGTCAGTGGAAGAAACTTCAGGAGTCCCAAGCAATTCCTCTTAAAAAGTCTACACACAAACTTACTCAAACTCACTCCCTCATAGCACTGGGGTAGCAGCTTGAAAGGCACTAGTGGCATACCAGGAGGAAATGAAGTGCCTGGCAACAAGGCAACAAGCTGAGGGGCAGCCTTCTCCCAGGAGGAAACCACTGTCCCTTTTCCAAACCCTCCCCTGACAGAGCTGGGGGCAGTCAGGTGCCATATTTGAGACTTCATCAACTTGGTTAACACTATTTGCCCTGTCCTGGAGGTTCCCTAAGGCTCTGACCCACTCAACTCACACCTGTTAACAGTGGCTATTCCACTGAGGGCTGGTCTTGGCTCATGCTTCACAACTGCCTAAATCCTTTTAAACAAACAACAGCTTGCCTCACTGAGCACGCTCCCCGGC
>PVKM010035233.1:0-15236 GCA_004027735.1 Carollia perspicillata | reverse complement strand
TACTTTTTGACCCAGCAATTGCACTCCTATGTATATACCTAAGAGAAATAAAAATATATGTCCATAGAAAACTTATACATAAATGTTCACAGCAATATTTTTTTATAATAACTAAAGGTGGCCTAGGCTGGTGTAGCTCAGTGGATTGAGCACAGGCCTGTGAACGAAAGGGTTGCTGGTTCGATTTCCAGTCAGGGCATATACCTGGGTTGCAGACCAGGTCTCCCATGGGGGGTGCACAAGAGGCAACCACACATTGATGTTTCTCTCCCTCTCCTCCCTCCTTTTCCCTCCCTCTAAAAATAAATAGAATCTTAAAAAAAATTACCAAAAGGTGAACAAAATTCAAATGCCCATCAACTGATGAACAGATCTACACAATGTTGTAAATCCTTATAATAGACTATTATTCAGCTACAAAAAAAATGAAGACCTAAAACATGCTAAAATGTGGATGAATCTTGAAAACATTATACTAAGTGAAAGAAGTCAGTCACAAAAGACTGCATATTGTATGCTTCCATTTATATAAAATGTCCAGAACAGGTAAATCCATAAAGACAGAAAGTAGATCCACTGTTGTCCAGCACTTGGGACAGGAAATGTAGGGAGGGACTGCTTAAAGAGAATAAGGTTTACTTTGGAGAAATGAAAATGTTTGGACACTTTGACCTCCAAAATATATAAAGAACTCACATGACTCCACTCCAGGAAGACAAAAAAATCCAATTAAAAAATGGGCAAAGGATCTAAACAGATACTTCTCCAAGGAGGACATACAGAGGGCCCAGAGACACATGAAAAGATGCTCAATATCACTAGCCATCAGAGAGATGCAAACTAAAACCACAATAAGATACCACCTCACACCAGTCAGAATGGCCATCATAAACAAAGCAACAAACAACAAGTGTTGGAGAGGTTGTGGAGAAAAGGGGACCCTAGTTCACTGTTGGTGGGATTGCAGACTGGTACAACCACTATGGAAAACAGTATGGAATTTTCTCAGAAAGCTAAAACTGGAACTGCCTTTTGACCCAGCAAATACCACTGCTGGGATTGTACCCTAAGAATCCTAAAACACCAATTCAAAAGAACCTATGCACCCCAATGTTCATAGCAGCACAATTTACAATAGCAAAGTGTTGGAAGCAACCTAGGTGCCCATCAGTAAATGAATGGATCCAAAAACTATGGTACATTTACACAGTGGAATTATATGCAGCAGAAAGAACGAAGGAGCTCCTACCCTATGCAACAGGATGGATAGAACTGGAGAGCATTATGTTAAGTGAAATAAGGCCATTGGTGAAAGAAAAATACCATATGATCTCACCTATAAGTGGAACCTAATTAAAAAAAAAAACAAGCAAGCAAAATATAACCAGAAACACTGATATAAAGAACAAACTGACAGTAATCAGAGGGGAGAGAGAGGGGATAATGGGGGAAAGAAGGAGAAAGGTCATCAAAGAACATGCATAAAGGACCCATAGACAAAGCCAAAGGGGAGGAAAGATTGAGGGTAGGAGGTAGGGGTGGGTGGGGCAGGGGGAAAGGGGTGGGGGAAAATGGAGAAAACTGTACTTGAATGACAATTTTAAAAAGTAATTTCAGCACAAATATATATATATGAATGTTCTGGACACAGAGAGATGGTTGTATGATATTACTAATATACTAAATTGCTGAATTGTAAAATGGTTAAAATGGTTAATTGTTATGTGAATTTGACCATAATAAAATAAAGAGATAATAGCAAACAGCAATAATGACACAGATTAACAACATTTCTGCCATAATAGCAGAAATCCATGTGTGCTATTTGATTTACAAACTAGATAGGAGGCTATGAGTCAAAACACCAGAGTATTGCAAGTTAAAGGAAGAGCTATTACTCATACAAATGAAAATTGAAAAAAGTAAAATAAAGGAACAAATGTCTTATATATAAAAATAAGTATAAAGGAAGAAAAACTGAATTTTTTTCTTTCAAAGAAAGAGTTCTCTCCTAACAAGAAAGCATATCTTTCTCCTCACCTCTTCCTGGGCTGATGGCTGTGAGGAGAGGTTTATGGTCACTCATTTTCTCCTGCCTCTGCTTATGAGAAGCCATTTCCAGCTCCTTTTTTGCTAGTAGCCTGCCAGATGGGTAGAAGAGGCCAGTGGTCTGTGTGCCTGCATCCTTCTTAGTCCCAACAACAGCTTTGGGTAAAGTAACATTCAGAGACTGACAGGCAGATTGGGGCTATGAGGGAGGCAGAAACATAAAATATCAGAATATAATGATAATTATTAGAACATAATTAGAATATTATTCACATAAAACTGCAGGGGAGGCCTCACCTCAGCACAAGGGCCAGGTTCTCCATCAGCTAGAGCCAGGCTGTCGTCCACATTAAGTTTTGCCAAGGACTTCAGGTAAATACCACAAGAACCACAGAATCGGGCAGATGGGTAGTTGCTGGCCCCACATTTAGGGCAAACAGAGTAGCAGGCAGAAATGCCAGGCTAGAGGGTAGAAAATATTTTTATACTTTCATGAATATTAGAGTCATAATTTTCCCACATGAATTATCCCCATACCAGTCATCAAAATAATACATGCCAATGCCCTGTGACCCTGCAATTCTACCTTCTGGAATAAATGTGTACTTTATCCTGCAGATGGACAAATAAACATAGAAGTGTGTGAGACCATTCCCTGAAAGATTGTGATTTTAGAGGAAATAACTGGAAACAACTTAAATGTCCAGCAAGAGAGGATGGCCTAAGTATACCATGGTACATACAGACAAAAGAATATTATGAACTCACTAAAGAGAACAAGGAGGTTATTAACAAGATATATTGCTGGGTGGAGGGAACCGGATCAGTGTTCACATTAAACTAACAGTTCACTTATCAGTGCACTGAATGGCTGAAAGAACACCGCAGCAACTGGGTGACAGTGATTGCTTCCAGGGAAAAGAGGTGTGGGACTGGGATGAGAGGAAAGACTAACTCTTCAAACTAACTCTTTTGTATTATTTACATGTAATACTCAAATAAATAATGAATTTTGAGTGCTTTATTAAAAAGGTAAGCAGAAAATTAACTCGTAAGAAAAATATCAACTGTCAACAAATAAGTAAAAAAGTTTAACCTCAAAGAAATGCAAATTAAAAGAGCAATAAGAGACCATTCTCAATTTAAGAGAATTAACTATCTCTATCTCCAGATTTTTAGGTACATAAGTGCTAGGACCCAAATTTCAAGAAGTGATTTTTGCAAGGCCATGGTATAGGGAGCTCCTGGCTCTTTCTAGGGTTGTGGTGAGGTGTTCTGCATAAACAATCTCAGTTTTAAAATACCTACCATGGCTCCACACCAATTACAGAAGCAAGCTCCCCGGCGGTTCCCGTGACCACATCTGGAGCAGGAAATGGTCTCCCCTCTCAGAGTGGGTGCAGGAGCAGCTTTATCTCCACTGCACAGGGACTGGGGAACAAAACAGCACTGACAGGCAGATCAATACTATATTCTCCGACCACCCTCCCAGTCCAGAAAAGAAGAAGGCCCCAAATCAACACAAGATCTGGAAATGATGTATTTCTGCACAAAACAGGAGAACTATCATAAGCTACATCAATTAATAATGTATACAAAGAGCCTGCATTCCTTCACAGAAAGTCAATATAACTGGTGCTTCGCACGACTTAATATTCTTTAGTATCTTTAATGCCAAAGGTAGCAAATCTGTTGTAGGTTTATTGTACCAATATTAATAAAGAACAAATGTAAGAAGAGCTGAACTATCTAAGGTGTCATCATTGAGGTTCATCTATCATTTGGGGTTCTGGTTTCCAACTGAAAATGTGAAGTTATTTTCTACTCCTGACACATAGAAAGAATTACTTTATTTTGAGGAGAGAGAGAGAATTGTTTTGTGATAATTTCTGAGACTTTGTTGGTATACCTATATTAGAATCTTTGCTCCTACTACTTACTTGTATTGCCTAGTAAAAGATTTTATCATCAAACAAATAGGGATGCTAGTATTCATCATTGCTACGTGATTATCTATTATGTGCAGGCACTGTTCTGAGCGAATTTTTGTTCCTTTTTCTCCCCACTCCAAACCAGTTTTGAGGGGTTCTTTTTTTTTGTTTGGTGGGTTTTGGAGTTTTTTTGGGTTTTTTTTTTTTTTTTTGGTATCTTGAGGAATTTTAGATTATATCCTAGCATTATAAATGTTAAGTTGTGGTTCTCTTGGTTCTGTTACTATTCTCTGATGGCTGCTGAGGGTTTTTTTTTGTTGTTGTTGTTATTATTTGTTTTGTTTTGATTTAGCAGTCAATAGTATACATCACTGGTTTGGGAAACGCACTGCTTAGAATGAACTGGAACTAAATGTCTCTCAAAATTAAGTCTGAGCTGCATCCTTCTACATGGTCGCACCAAGTTAGCAACCTTGTGGGGCTTGCTGCCTCCCAACGCTTCCTGGCCAAGGGCCAAGCAAAGTGAGTGAGCTTTAGGCCTTCATGAAAATATGTAGGCAGGATCCAACCATTCTGCATATCAAGGCAATGCACTTCCTGAAGGAGTTGGTGGAGAGTATGGGAGGTAAAATACCACCTGCTACTCATAAAACCAAATCAGAAGAAAAAAGCAAATAGTAAGAAGGTGGGAGGAAGACATAAAGACAGACGAACCATCATGAGGAAAGTGATTTAGAAACTGACAATGAGAGTGTGACTGAAGCAGATACTGATGCCCCTCGGGAAATGAGAGATGAAAATGTAGAGATAACCAAGGAGATGATGGATGAGGCAAACAATAAAAATGTGGCTGCTACTGGTGCCCCCTAAATGATGGTTAACTGCAGAAAGCCATTGACTTGCTCACAGATGCCGTGGAGCTGAATCCTTGCTTGGCCATTCTGTATGCCAAAAGACCCTGTGTCCTCATCAAATTACAGAGGCCAAATGCTGCCATCCAAGATTGTGGCAGAGCTATTGAAATGAATCCTGATTCAGCTCAGCCTTATAAATGGTGAGGGAAAGCACACAGACTTCTGGGCCACCGGGAAGCAGCCCATGATCTTGCATGTAAATTGGAGTATGAGGAAGATGCTAGTGCAAGCTGAGAGAAGTTCAACTGACAGCCCAGAAAACTGCAGAACATCAGAGAAAGTATGAGCAGAAACGTGAAGAATGAGAGATCAAATAAAGAATGGAAAGGGTTAAGAAGGCTCGGGAAGAACATGAGAGAGCCCAGAGTGAGGAAGAAGCCAGGCAACAATCAGGAACCCAGTATGGCTCTTTTCCAGGTGGCTTTCCTGGAGGAATGCCTGGGCTCAATGAAATTCTCAGCAATCCAGAGGTTCTTGTAGCCATGCAGAATTCAGAAGTTATGGTGGCCTTCCAGGATGTGGCTCAGAACTTGGCAAATATGTCAAAATATCAGACCAACCCAAAGGTTATAAATCTAATCAGTAAATTGTCAGCCAAATTGGGAGGTCAAGTGTAATGTCCTTCTGACAGGTACAGCCCCTGCTGAAGGAAAAGCAACTTGGATCACCCAATGGATGTCACAATAATACAAACCAGTGTACCTCTGACCTTCTCATGAAGAAGCTGGGGTGTGTTGAAGAGAATCCCTCCCTCTCTGCCCCAAATGCAGCTGTAACATTTGACAGTGGTTTACCATTATAGTATTCTTTCACATAATGGTTTTCTACTAGGAATTATAAAGTTTAAACACTTTTAAATTTTAAAAATATTTTAAAATAAATTTAAAGAGTGTGTTAAACCCTACATTTTTCTTTACTAATCATTTGGGTGTTTTCCTTGGAATTAAGTGGGCAAGAGATACTTCAGTATAAAAGATTTATTGCTCAGTTTGAGTGAAATAAAGATTTATTAGTGGGAGGCAAATAGACAGTTTGAGTTAATATATAGTTACTGAGGCATTTTGATTTCTCTTTTTAAATGCTTTATTTAAAGAAATGATTTATTTTGATAAAACTACTGGCACCACCAGTTTTGCAGTAGGGCCTGGGTAGGGACTGGAAGTACTTGGTAGGGCAACAGCAATCTTACTATATTTTAAGTAACATGTACCCTTGTGCAGAGGCACTTAAATCTTACACTGTGGTGAAGGGATGATTTTTATAACGCTGTAGTAAAGTTGGATTACTTAGTTATGTTCTTGTGTGATACATAAAATAAATAATAAATATTCCATATTATTTCCACAAAGGAGAAATAAGGAAATAGTTTTCTTTTTATGCTCCTATGTTTAAAATTATATTTTCTGGTCAGAAAATATCCAACTCTTTGTTAGCTTTCTACTTGTTTTTACATCTCCCTCCTTACTCTTTGGGCTAAACATAGTCCTTTTTCACTGGTATCATTACTGCTATCATCCACAGCATGATTGTGCAAGCATATTCAACACTGGGTTTAATTTAATATGTGATGCATATAATGACTATGTAGGGTAATACCCATAACAGTTATAGTTTTCTACTTGGCTAAGAGATTTCATATTTAAATATTAGATTTTTACTTCAGGGAAATTTTACCATATCAAAAGATGTTGGAAGGAATGATTTCCTTTCATGTTTGGTCTTCTACTTAGGAAATACCAGTTGAGTTTGTATTTGAAGAGAGTATGAGGTTTGAGTAAACTGAGATACATAAAGGGAAATCTAAGTTATTGATAGAGCATGAATTATAAAATTGATGAGATCCATGGTTGTTCTTCATTGTAGTGTTGTTGGTATTGTGAAAGACTCGTTGTTCTCCTATTCAGCTCTTAAACACTGCAAGCATATTTCCACCCCTCCTTCCCTCTCTAGGGATAAAGAATATGATATATTTTCTGTTGTATATTCAATTCCTACATAAATAAGAATAAGTACTGGCACTCTACCAGGAACTTCTAGGTTTCTACCTAAAAACAGTTTCACAGGATGAGGCCCTCTGTACTTGGCTTATTTGAAGAATCAGTGCTAGGAGCAGTGAAGTCAACTTCATGGATACATTTTTGAAACAGCACATATCTGAAATTGCAAGCTGATTCAGATTCTAAGCCAGTGCTGTACACAAGCAGACAGAAATGCATCTAGTATATAAGTGAGAAAAAGATGCAGGCTAATTGAGCATGTTTTTTAAACCCTTAAAAGTACTAAGCATATAAATTAATGTTTGAGTTCCCAGTGTTCTTTCTGTTAGTGCATGTACTGCTTTATCAAAATTTCCAATATACACCGTGAATAACTCAAGACCAGTTGCTTTTGAATTCCTTATTTGATTTTACTTACTTAACTATACATTACCAAAGTACATTTTAACATTGCAAATACTACTATAAATACATAAAAGTAAAATTGGTCTTCTGAAAATGTGTTCTTTGCTCTTAGACTTTTAAATTCCACAAATAAAAAAATGCATTCATTTTCATAGAAAATATAATTTATAAACAGAAATGGTCTTTTCTTGTGTTAATAATGCTTAACAAAGAAAAGTGAAGTTTTTTCTGCTTAGAAATAAATAGTTATTTGATATTTCTACCTACATTAAAAATAAATTATGGTTTTAAACTGGAGAAAAAAATTAATTAAGTCCAACCCTAAGATGAATCAGATGTTGGAACTAGCAACCAGAATTTTAAAGCATACATTCTTCCCACTACGAATAAAGAGACTGGAAATTTCAGGAGAGAAATCAAAACAATAAAAAGAGAAACAAGTAAAAATTCTGGCATAGAAAAATACAATATTTGAAATAAAATATTTACTGGATGTAGTTAACAGCTGAAAGAAATGATAAAGGAGAGAGTAAATAAACTTGAAAGAGATCAACAGGAATTATACAATTTAAATAAAAGGGGAAAAATTTAATGAACAAACCCCAAGGTAACTATTAGATTATATCAAATAACTCAACAGACATGCACATGAAATCAAGAAGGAGAGTAGACAAGACGAATAAAAAAATTGTTAAAGAAATCATGGCTATTTCTGACTTGAAGAACACAGCAGAAGGGATCAAAAGCAGGCTAGATGGAGCAGAAGACTGAATCAGTGAGTTGGAGGACAGGGTAGAAAAAATTCCCAGAAAGAGCAAGAAAAGGAAAAAATACTTTAAAAGAATGAAGAGGGGTTAAGGAAACTGCAGGACAACATGAAACATAAAAATATCCATACAATAGGGATACCAGACAGAGATGACAAGGAGCAAAGGAGAGAAAACCTACCTGAAAAAGTAATGATGTAAAACTTCCCTAATTTGATAAGAGAAAAAGTCACACAACTCCAAGAAGCACAGAGGGTCCCAATCAAGATGAACCCAAAGAGGCCCACTCCAAGACACCTCACAATTAAAATGGCAAAATTAAAAGACAAAGAGAGAATCTTAAAAGCAGCGAGGAAGAAACAGGAAGTAGCATACAAGGGAGCCCTGACAAGGCTAGCAGCTGCCTTCGCAACAGAACTCTACAAACCAGAAGGGAATGGCAAGAAATATTCCAAGTAATGAAAATCAAAAGCCTGTGACCAAGAGTACTCTATCCAGCAAGGCTCTCATTCAAAAGGAAAGACAAAATAAGAAGTTTCCCACTCAAAAGAAGGCTGAAAGAATATACCTCCCCCAAACCAGCATGCAAGATAAGTTAAAGGGACTGCTTTAAGAAAAGGAAGAAAAGGAGTGAAAGAGAGAGGGAAACACAGGTACAAAGTGGGGAAATGGCAATGACTAACCTTAAATGTAAATAATACTAACATTAAATGTAAATGGATTAAATGTTCCAATCAAAAGACATAGGGTAGCAGAATGGATAAAAAAACATGACTCACACATATGGTGCCTACAAGAGACCCACCTTAGAACAAAAGACCTACACAGACTGAAAGTGAACAGTTAGAAAAAAATATTTCAAATGGACAGAGAAAAAAAAAAAACAAGAGTGGAAATACTTACAGCAGACAAAAATAGACTTCAAAAGAAAGGCCATAAAAAGAAACAGAGAAGGACACTTCATTATACTCAAAGGAAGAATCCATCAAGAAGACATAAATATTATAATATGCACCCAACATAGGTGCACTGAAATATATAAGGAAAATCTTGAAGAACTTCAAGAAAGATATTGACAGCAACATACTTATACTAGGGGATTTGAACACCCACTGTCAAAAATGGAGACATCTGTCAAACAAAATATCAACAAGGATATTGTGGCATTGAACAATGCCCCAGATGAAATGGGCTTAACTGATATACATATAGAACCTTTCATCCCAAAGAAGCTAAATACACATTCTTTCCAACTGCACATGGAATATTTTCAAAGATAGACCACAGGACAGGACACAAAACAAGCCTCAACAAGTTCAAGAAAACTGAAATCATATCAGGCATTTTCTCTGACAACAAGGGACTGAAACTAGAAACCAACCTCAAGGAAAAAAAACTTAAAAACACTCAAACTCATGGAGATTGAATAGCATGCTATTAAACAATGAATGGGTCAAGAATGAGATTAGGGGAAGAAATAAAAAAGTTTCTGGAAACAAACAAAAACTTAAGGGACACAGCAAAGGAAGTCCTGAGAGTGAAGTTCATAGTGATACAGGCCTATGTAAAAAATATCAAAACATTTCAAACAAACAACCTAACCCTACATCTACAAAAACTCAAGGAACAATAACGAAGACAACCCAGAGCAAGTAAAAGGAAGGAAATAACCAAGATCAGAGCAGAATTAAATGACATAGAGACTAAAAGCACAATTCTAAGGATCAATGAATCTAGGAGCTGGTTCTTTGAAAACAAACAAAATCTACAAGCCTTTAAGCAGGCTCATCAAGAAAAAAAGAGAGAGGACCCAAATAAACAAAATGAGAAATGAAAGAGGAGAGATTACAACCAATACCACAGAAAAACAAAAGATTATAAGAAATTACTATGAAGAACTATATGCCATGAAATCTGAAAACCTGGATGAAATAAACAAATTTCTAGAAACATATAATCTTCCAAAACTGAATGAAGAAGAAACAGAAAGCCTGAACAGACTGATAACAGCTAGTGAAACTGAAGTAGTAATCAAAAAAACTCCTGGAACACAAGAGCCCTAGACTGCATTGTTTCACAGGAGAATTTTACAAAATATTTAAGGAAGAACTAATCGCTATCCTTCTCAAACTATTCAAAAAAATCCAAGGAGGAAGTCTCCCAAACTCTTTTTATGAGGCCAGCATCATCCTAATCCCAAAACCAGATGAAGACACAACAACAACAACAACAACAAAAACCCTACAGGCCAATATCACTGATGAACATAGATACTAAAATCCTCAACAAAATGTTGGCAACCCAGATGCAGCAACACATTAAAAAGATCATACACCATGATCAAGTGGGATTCAACCCAGGGATGCAAGGGTGGTCCAATATTTACAGATCAATAAACATAATACATCACATAAACAAAAGGAAAGACAAAAATCACGTGATCATGACAATAGCTGTGGAAAAAGCATTTGAATAACTACAGCACTCAATTATGATAAAAACATTCAGCAAAGCAGTAGCACAGGGAAAACAACTCAACATAATAAAGGCCATATGGCCCTGGCTGGTGTGGATCAGATTGAATGCCAGTATGAGAACCAAAGGATTGCCAGTTTGATTCCCATTCTAGGGCACATGTTAGGTTACAGGCCAGATCCCCAGTAGGGATGATGCAGGAGGCATCCACACATTGATGTTTAGCTCCTTCTCTTTCTCTGTCCATTCCCCTCTCTAAAAAATAAATGAATACAATCTTTAAAAAAGGGGGGGGCACAGTCAACATCATAATCAAGGGCAAAAACTAAAAGCTTTCCCACTAAGATCAGGAAAAAGACAAGGGTGTCTGTTTTCACTACTTCTATTTAACATAGCATTGGACATTCGAGCTACAGTGACCAGACAAGAAAAATAAACAACAGGTATCTATATTGGATAGGAAGATGTAAAGCTGTCATTGTTTGCAGATAACATGATAGTGTACATAGAAACCCCTATATACACCACCATAAAACTACTCATCCTAATAAGTAAATGTTGCAAAACAACATGATACAAAATCAATATTCAGAAATCAATGGCATTTTTGTAAACCAACAATGAAATATCAGAAACAGAAATAAGGGGGAAATCCCATTTGCTACAGCAACAAGAAAGATAAAGGGGATTTACATCCAAGATGGAGGTACAGGAAGATACACTGTGCCTCCTCTCACAATCAAAAGAAGGACAACAATTAAAAAAAAATCACAACCAAAACTGCCAGAAAATTGAACTGTAAGGAAGTCCAACAATCAAGGAGTTGAAGAAGAAATATTCATCCAGGCTACTACTACAAGAGGCAGAGACAGGTAGCCAGGGGTGAGAGGACTCATGGCAAAGTGGCAGCTGGAGGACCAGGTTGGGTGAGAAGGCAGCTGTCAGAGTGGGTGGTCCCACATTTGCATGAAGATAAACTGGGAGGAGCAACTGGGGAGCGAGACAGACTGCACAACCCAGGGGGTTCCAGTGAGAGGAAATAAAGTCTCAAAACCTCTGATTAAAAAAACCTGTGAGGGTTGAGGCAGTGGGAGAAACTCCCAGCCTCACAGGAGAGTATGTTGGAGAGACCCACAGGGTCCTAGAATGTACACAAACCCTCACACGTAGGAATCATCACCAGAAGGGCCCAGTTTGCTTCTGGGTAGTGGAGGAAGTGACCGAGAGCTGGCCGAGAGCCGAGCGAGTGGCATTTTTCCCTCATGGACCCATCTCCCACATATAGCACCACAACACAGCAATGTGGGTTGCCCTGACCTGGCGAATACCTAAGGCTCCACCACTTACTATGTAACAGGCACACCAAGACAAAAAAAAAAATGGCCCTAATGAAAGAACAGATCAAAGCTCCAGAAAAAATACAACCAAGCAACAAAGAGATAGCCAACCTATCAGATATACAGTTCAAAACACTGGTAATCAGGATGCTTACAGAAATGGCTCAGTATGGTCACAAAATAGAGTAAAAAGTGAAGGCTATGCAAAGTAAAATAAAGAAAAATATACAGGGAACCAAAAGTGAAGGGAAGGAAACTGGGATTCAAATCAATGATTTGGACCAGAAGGAAAAAATAAACATTCAACCAGAACATAATGAAAAAACAAGAATTTTAAAAAATGAGGAGAGTCTTAGGAACCTCCAGGACAACTTTAAATATTCCAACATCTAAATCATAGGGGTGCCAGAAGGAAAAGAGGAAGAGCACGAAATTGAAAACTTATTTGAAAAAATAATGGAGAACTTCTCCAATCAGGCAAAGGAAATAGACTTCCAGGAAGTTCAGGAAGCTCAGAGAGTCCCCGAGAAGTTGGATCCAAGGAAGCACACACCAAGACACATCATAATTAAGTTACCCAAGATTAAACATAAGGAGAGAATTTTAAAGGCAGCAAAAGAAAAGGAGACAGTTGCCTACAAAGGTGTTCCCATTAGATTATCAGCTGATTTCTCAAAAGAAACTTTGCATGCTAGAAGGAATTGGGAAGATATATTCAAAGTAATGAAAAGCAGGGTCCTACAGCCAAGACTGCTGTACGTAGCAAAGCGATCATTTAGAATGGAAGGGCAGAGAAAGTGCTTCCCAGATAAGGTCAAGTTAAAGGAGTTCATCACCACCAAGCCCTTATTATGTAAAATGTTAAAGGGACTTATCTAAGCAAAAAATAGAAATAAAAAATATGAACAGTAAAAAGACAACAAACTCACAACTATCAACAACTGAACCTAAAAAAAAAAAAAATGAAAATAAACAAACAACCAGAATAGGAACAGACTCACAGAAGTAGAAATCTAATGGAGGGTTATCAGCGGGGAAGCAGGTGAATGTGGGAAAAGGTACATATAATAAGCATAAATGGTAGGTACAAAATAGACAGAGGGAGGTTAAGAATAGTATAGGAAATGTAGAAGGCAAAGAACTTACCTGTATGACCATGGACATGAACTAAGTGGGGGGAATGCAGGTAGGAGGGGAGGTGTGGGGCAGAGGGAAATAAGGGAGTGGGAAATTGGACAACTGTAACAGTATAATTGATGCAGACACCAGCCCACAGTGTCTGCAGTGTTACAGATGAGATGAGATAGCTTCACATGGACTATAGAAATCCTGTGGAGAAAAAGGGATGACACAGCCACTCTCTCAGTGAACGAGAAGGCTGGACCTGACCCTTGCCTGGACAGGCTTTTATTCAGTTTAATTTGCATAGGAATATAGGGCATATAAAGAAAGCTCATCAATCATTGTCAGACAGTAATGATCAAATAGATAACATTCAAAGAACTCTGAGAGTTTATTTTGAGTTGGGGTCAGATAGCTAAAGGGCCATAAAACTTTGGGGAACAAACTCACTTCATGCTTGGACTCTTATCATTTAAACTGAGGATATTAGTGAAGTAGGTTTCATAGGATTTTATGCATTCTTTCTTAGGCCTAATTGCCCTAGGGAACCTGCCCTTTCCAGAACAGGGCTGCGCCCACCTCTGGCATTGTTTCAGGCATAAGGCATTGTTTCAGGCTTAAGTCAGGCAGGGGAAGTAGGGCAGCCAAGAGATTAGGAGACTTCTGGCAGACAGAATGAAGACTCAAGCTATGTCAAAACTGAGAGGTGAGGGTCTATCACCTGCTTTTTCTATAGCCGCCCAAGTCCTTCCCTGAGGGCCCCTACATGACCTTGCCTGTCTTAGGTCATCCCTCCTTTGAGTAATCTCACTGTCATTGGCTAACCAGTCATCCACCCCGGGGCCAAGCCGGGTGAGGTGAAAGGGGGCAGAGGTGGTGCCCCTACAAGAAAGACAAGCTTTGTCTCTTAAGCAGCTTATGGTTCCAAGGTCTTTTTACTCAGCCTTAGCCACGAGGGGTTACAGTTTCTGAAACCAGGCAGGGTGGTTCCCAACACATAATAAAATATACTTTTTAAAAAACAAAAAAATAATAGTAAGTTACCTATGAATATGCCTTACTGAGGAGGTAGCCCTGGTTGGTGTGACTCAGTGGATTGAGTGCTGGCCTGAGAACCAAAGGGTCACCAGTTGGATTCCCAGTCAGGGTACATGCCTGGGTTGTGCGCCAGGTCCTTGGTAGGGATTGGACAAGAGGCAACTACACATTGATGTTTCTCTCCTCTTTCTCCCTCCCTCCACCTCTCTCTAAAACTAAATAAAATAAAATCTTAAAAAAAAGAAACCTTACCAAGAAGGTAAAAGACCTGTACTCAGAAAACTATAGAACACTGAAGAAATTAATTAAGGGATACATAAATAAATGGAAGCATATATCATGTTCATGGAATAGAAGAATTAACATCATCAAAATGTCCATATTACACAAACCAATTTATAAAATCAATGCAATCTCTATTAAAATACCAATGACATATTTCACAGATATAGAATAAATATTTCAAAGATTTATGTGGAACATAAATGACCTCAAATAGCCTCAGCAATTTTAAGAAAGAAGAACAAAGTAGGAGGGATCACAATATCTGACATCAAACTATATTACAAGGCCACTATAATCAAAACAGTACGGTAGTGGCATAAGAACAGACACAGAGACCAATGGAAGAAAATAGAGAGCCCAGAAATAAACCCAAGTCTCTATGGTCAATTAATATTTGACAAAGGAGAGGACTTCCAGCCAAGATGGAGGCATAGGTAGACACACTGTGCCTCCTCACACAACCTAAATAAGGACAACAAAAATTTATAAACAAAATAACAAGAAGTACTGACAGAAAATTAAACTGTATGGAAGTCTGACAATCAAGGAGTTAAAGAAGACACATTCCTCTAGACAAGAGTGGGGACGGAGTTGGGCCGCCAGGCAGAGAGGGGTCACGGAAAAAAAAACAAGCAGTGGCTGGAGGACCCGGGCACAAAAGGGCAGCTGGCAGACCTCGGACGTGCAGGTGGTGGCTGGTGGACCCTGGCTGCATAAAGCAGCAGCTGGCAGAACCTAGGCACACAAGGCAGCAGTGGGCAGACCCAGCCAGGTGGTAGATTGTGGAGGGGCTTGGTGTGCAAGGTGGCTTGCAGAACCAGGCAGTCCCATATCCCCACTCAGATAAACTGGGAGAAACAACTGGGAAATGAGACAGACCATGCAACCCAGGGTTCCAGCATGGAGAAATAAAACC